>SNQJ01S0108745.1:43825-59092 GCA_010110895.2 Picea sitchensis
AAGTTAGTAGAAATTGCAATAATTGTATTAATAATATTATTAACATATTTCTATATGTTGATAGGTTGATAGGCTTATATTTAGGATATTAATAATGTTTGTTCTCTATATTATGTGTTAAATAGTGAACCATCTTTAATTATAGTAAAGTTTGTTCAAGTATAATTTTTCATAGTTATTCATGTTCAATTCTAATTTATGATGGTTAAACAATTGTAATTAGTGATAATTACATGTGTGAACTATGGTTAATAATGGTCAAACATAATTAACCATGGTAAACTATTATTAATCATAGTCAAACATGGTGAGCATAAGTTTTATGTTAATTTTTTTTAAGAGGACTCTATGTAATTACCAAAATGTGTTCATTATGACCTCAACATGTCATTAACGAGAATAAATTATGGGTGAGGGGAATAAAACTCCATACCAAAACCACACTAGCTAGGACCAATTGAAATTATATTCAATTTTATGATGATGATGGTGATGATCATGGTTAAGGTCCATTGAGACCAATTGGTCTATGAGACGTTAAAAAGGTAAGAGATTACTTCGATTTCTTTAAAATTATATTTATATGCTAAAAAAAATTAAGAGAAGTGTTCCAAGATCACCAAAGTTTTGATGACTTAGGAGGTTAGGAAGGTTTGTATTGTGGTAAATATTGGAATTTAATTTGGGAATAGGCAGCGAAATCTAAGAGAAAGTGTTTTTCATCTTCAACTCCTTTAGTGTCACAAAGATGATAGATTCTTTCATCCCATGGTGTTTTGGAAGTTTTCCAACACCCACTTTCACTATGTATCTCATGAGAGTTTTTTCTTGTTTTAGTAATGTTGATTTTCTTCTTTGCAGTTGTCAAAATTGAGAGACACTTTTGATCTTCTAAGGTAGGGTTGACCACTTCCCTGTATTATCTTAATTTCATTTTATCCTCTAATTCTTTATCACACCACATATTCTCCTTAAATTTAAATCATTGTGGCTTCTTCTAATATTCCCTAATGACTTAGCCAAGATATAATAATTGATATTTTATATCTCATATAATAATTCGATAAAAATTGTGATATTATAATATAATATTAGAAATAATAATATATGTTTTTTTAACTTTTATTATTCATTAAACATGTAGGAGGAAATTTGTTGATATTAAAATATAATATATGATAGTTGAATATATTCCTATAGGATGGCCCATTACTAGCAACAACTACATTAAAAATATTAATGTGTTTGTGTATGGGAATATATGTATATTTAGAACATACTACATAAAAAAACATTATTAATGTGTTAAATATATGTCTATCATCATATATAGACACATTAATATTATTAATGTGATTGTTGCTAGTTATAGTAACTTTGGCTCCTAGTATTTTTGCAAATTGCAATTGTGTAAGGGTTCTTATGCATTACCATATGGATAGACAAAGAGCCAACTTTCTTATATGATTAATTTGAGGAGCATTCCTACTGGTCACCTGATAAACTCTTCACTGGCTAGGTTGGAACTATGAATGGTAACTACATTAATAATATTAATGTTTCCATATACACATATATGCATATATTTAACACATTAATAATATTTTTTTCCTATAGTATGTGCTAAATATAAGGGGACACATAGGATTATCTTCCATATTATTAGTATATATGTCTTTATGCATCATGTACTAATTAATTATATTAATTATATTGTATTAATTAATTATGCATCATGCATTAATTACTTATATCGATTATGGTTACATTGCATTACAACTTTTGGCCCATTGAGTTTGGTTGACTTTGGTTGGTTATGATTGACTATGGTTGAAAATTATTCAATTTGGATGACCACTTTTAATATGGTTACCTATACTCGCCATGTTTGACTATGGTTAATAATGGTTTGACCATTTTTTTTGTAAATAATAGATCCCAAAAATATATTCACATCATTGCGTGTCTATACAAAAAACATGATTATACTACTTGTTCCGTTAAAGCAAGGAAACCAGGACAGGTGGTCATCAAACATGTCTAAAATTGTAACAAAAAAGAGAGCAGAGTGGTCTACTGTGCAGTGGCCATGGCTAGATGTATTACAAAACATGAAAGAGAATGTTAATTCTATGCGGAAATGATGAAAGAAAAAAGAAACCATGAAACTAGGAGCTAGTTTGGACTCGGCCGTCCGTGAACGTTGTAGGCTGGGACAAAGAATTGTTCATAGGTTGGACATATTTTTCTTGCTGGAGTAGTTGTCATCGCGTCTATCAGGAGGTCCATGCATTGTCCCAAGAAGTTTTGGATATGGGCATGTTCATCCATTTCTTGTCGCAACTCAAAGATGAGCTGAATGTCCTCCCATGCGAACTGAAGTGGGGTCGATGGAGGTAGTTCCTCCATCATCTCGGTGTCCATTTATTATGTTGTGTCCACTGCTTCAGCTCTGTTCCCTGCGCCCGTTATATCCATTTCATTCACTATGTCATCTTCATCTACTGCGACCATTACATTCAAGGGAGTCTCCTGCCAACAAGGGGGAATCTCTTCCTCCACTATGCAAGAGCCATTGCCAAAGAATTGATCGGAAGAGTAGGCTCTTGGAGGGTCAAATTCGGGACTGTGGATGAGCGGGGGGTAGAATTTGCAGGTGGGGGCATTTATGCCATGGAGGGGCCACTACCAAGATCAATGTGGGGTTGGTTTTGACTGAGATGACTGGCTACGATGAGGGCGAGTTGGGTGGCGGGGAGGTGATTACGTCTAGTGTAGGCACTGTAATACAGTGGGCCTCATTTAGATTTTTCTCGCTCCCTGGGCATGTTGCAGGCTTGGGAGAGTTGAACTAGAGAAGGCAATGGTGGGCATAGAGAAAATAGGCTATGGAGGATCCGGAGAAGGCCAAGGAGAAGACAAGCTAAGTGCCATGGAGGAATGAGAGAATGGTCCATCATCTCGGCTTCCATAAAATTTCATGAATTGACGTGAGCGAGAGCAATTAGGGCCGAGGCGACTGCAAGCCTGGTGCAGGTACACTTGGCTTGGTTCATGCGTGGCTCTGTTAAATTACCTCGAGGTGCCCAACACACATCCATTGAATTGTAGTGAATGCTAATCATTCAAGATGGGGGGATGGGAGGTTGGCGACCGGGATTAATACCTCCCTGCATTGCCCGACGCCACCTAGATCCCACTTCCTTGCCATTTTTCACCCCATCCGGGGGAATGTTTTGACCATTGTTAATCATGGTTAACACATGTGATTATCAAGGACTATGGTCAACAATTTTTAACCATGATCTATTATACTTGAACATTGGTGACTGTGGAAGATTTTGATTAACCAAGCTTCACTATGGTTAACAATGGTTGAATATGGTTGACTTTGGTTGATCATGTTTCACTATGGTTAACTTTGGTAACCATTTTTTATTGTTGTTAAAGATGATTGGTTATGTTTGAGTATGAGAGATTATGGTTGATTAGACTTCACTATGATTAATAATGATTGAATAGGGTTTCCTTTGGTTGATCATGTTTGATTATGTTAACTTTGGTTGGTTGTTAAATACAATTGGTTATGTTTGACTATGAGTATGGGAGATTATGGTTCATTAGGATTCACTAAGAATAATAATGATTGAATACTATTTCCTTTGGTTGATCATGTTTGACTATGTTAATTTTGCTAAATGCTATGTTTAAGCATGGTTAACTATGGTGAATCATTGACAATTGATGACTATGTTATGAGATGGTTGATTATCTTTGACCATGGTTGATCATCTTTAACCATTGTTAACCATGGTTCACATGAATTGATACATTGCATTGTGATAATCATCAAGAGTTATGTTTAATTAAATTTTGTTTACTTTGATAGACAATGATTGAGAATGATTGAGAATGATTTACTATACTAGACCATGTTTAACTATATTTCATCATGATTAACAATATTTAATAATGATTTAAACATACTTAATTTATTTATACATCAAATATCAATGAAATACTTTTAAAAGCCAAAAATATTTAGAAAAATAATAATAATCATAACAATAATAAATATTTTTACACATAATATTCATAAAATAAAATATAATTAAAAATAAATCGACAAAAGTGCAAAAAATTGTTCTTAATTTTTTATCCCTCTACGTAAATGCAATATTCATTCGAAATATCCCATTTTAACGCAATTTGAAGATGCATCGTGAATCATTGTTCTTATGTATGCAATTAACATTTTATTGATTTCATTTTTATCCGCTAGTGGGCATGATTTCTACTCCAGTGCAAGTGTTTTAAAAAAACGTGGGAACGTGGTGAAACTGTGAATACGAAAACGAAAATAATTGTATATGAAAGTATTATTTTATATGTATATATAACATTGTATAAGCAACAAACTTGGGGATCAAAATTTCCAATTGAATTCTGATATTGTGAAAATGTATATTAAAAGAGGAAAAGTTATCCCATGAATTTATTGGCTCATTCATATTGTGAAATTTTAAATTATATAAATTTGTAATAAAAATAATATTTATAAATTATATTGAAAATGGTTAGATTTAATAAGTTTTTAATTATAAATGTAATTTTAATGGACATGATTTTATATATCTAAAATATTCATACTAAAGGTTGTGATTTGAACCAGCTTTACCGAGTCGTAGAGTGCGTGGACAGACTGGGAATAGGACACCATTGGGAAAATTAAATATTGGTTTTTCGTAATTTGACCATTGATCAGCCGTCACAATAGTCGTTAATTTGATCGTTTTTTCACATGTAGGAAGTTTGATTACAAAAAGCCATGCCAGCCTAATTAGGTTTGGAGACTTTTTTTTATTAACAATTACAATATTTTTTAATTTGATCATTTTCGCCACTATTTAGTTTTTGGTTTGAAGTTTGATTACAAGTGGCTATGCAATCAGAATTAGGTTTGGATCATTTGCATTAGAATTATTCTATCGCAATCATAATTAAGTTTGGATATGGTGTAATGAAATTAGGATTATTTGAATAGGATTAGGTTTTAAATTTTTTTAGATAGAATTAAATTTTAAATCTTTAAAATTAGGTTTTGAATTTTTTAAATTAAGTTTAAAATATTTTTAAATAGAATTGGGTTTTAAATTTTTAGATCTTTTGTAATAGAATTAGGTTTGGATCTCAACCTCTTTTAGTAACACTTTCTCAATGGAAGCTAAAGTTGAATGGAGGCTTTTCAAAATCTCATGCTCTTAATAGAAATCAAAAAGTTGATTTTGAAATTAATTATGTGTTAGGATTAAGATTATGTTAGAGTTAGGGTTTGTAATAAATATGGTTAAATTAAGTAACATGTTAAATTAGATGACAAGATTTTAAACAGGTTATCTAATGCAAAATGTTCAACAAATTTAAATTACCTATTGAAAAAAGTTTAAAATAATAAAATTTTAATTACATCAATAGGTATTCCTATTTCAAAATAAGGATTCCAGAATTTTTGGTTTTTTAAATAATATATATTAGGTAAAACCTCAAAATTCAATAAGAAGAGAATAGTCTTAAACTTAAAGAAACTAGTTGAGATTGAATTCCAAACCTAATATGCCTTGTTTTTTTCTTTTTTCTTTTACCAAAACGGGCTGACATGGCCAAGTCTCCTGTAGAGAAAGAATGGATGAGATTGAATTCTAAACATAATATGCTTTTTTTTTTTTTTTTTTATCGTTTTTTCTTTTACCAAAACAAGCTCACATGGCCAGATGAACAAGAGATGAGATTGAATTCTAAACCTAATATGCCATGTTTTTTTCCTCTTATCGTTTTTGCTTTTACAAAAACGAGCTGACATGGCTAGATATCCTCCATTTCCTTCTATGGTTTACCTCCATTTCCTTCTATGGTTTAGAATAACCATAAAATACCAACAGACATGGCCAAGTGTCCGCTTCCTCTCTCCCTGAGTTTCGAAGGCGTACGAGTGGACATTTCACTTTAGTGCCAATGTTTTGGCCGATCGTTTCACTTTAGTGACAATGCTTTGGCCGGGCGTTTCACTACATACATCTCTGCATATGGTAAGAGCGCATATCAAATCTATTACATTATAACCTAAACCTGGATGCTTGGATGGTTGTTTCTCTGAAATTTACAATCGTTGTTTATGTTCGTGTTAATGATTGCTAATTGATGATCATGCTGTGGGTTGGAAACATGTCAACGAATTTTTTCATGTGGTCACATGCTCATGTATACAGTTATGTTAATGCGCATGTATGCAGCTATGTTAATGAGTATGTATGCAATTTATTTATGAATTGCTCATATAACTATGTGATCTATTCATGATCAGTTTGTGTAACTGACTGATAGATGTTATATATGCAAGTATACTCATAAAGGTGTGAGTGTAATGTGTAGTGAGTGTGTAAGAGCAAGACTCAATATTGAGGTGTTGTGTGTATAAGAGGAGAAGATGGTTGTATGCTTGAGATTGGCTATTGTAATTCTCCTTTGAATAAAAGAATATCGATTATCATTGCCCGTGATTTTTTTTCTCATTGAATTTCCACATAAATCAACTTGTCAATTATGAGTTTGTTGTTATTAATTTATTATATGTTTGATCTTGTTGGTTTATACTCTGTTTTGATTCAGCTACATAACAAGTGATATCAGAGCTTAAAGTGAGAAAATCATTACATGAGTGAGCGGGATTTACATTGTATGAAAGCATCCTTCTTTTTTTTTCAATTATATGGAGGTGTATGCACATAGCATTGTATGAAAGCATCTTTTTTTTTTTAATTATGGACACTCAGTACGAAAGCATGACTATTTTCATGCTTAAAGGACTGTTTTTAGGTATAAGTGGGTACGAAGGCATGACTATTTTTATGCATAAAGAATTGTTTTTAGGTATAAGTGGGTGGAGTATATGTATTAGAATATTATTAGTTTAAGAATTTTGTTGAATTTTTTTTGTGGTTTTGGCTATAAGGTTTTATTAAGGTGTAAAATATTTTTTAAAATATTTTAATTATTAGTTTTGGGTTTAATTTTGAACTATAATGTTATTTCTCTTTATAAAGGTTTGGTTTTATAAGTAGTGATTTAGAAGTTTTCTGTTAATGGTGAAAGTGTAGAGTTTTAAGTTTGAAGTGGAGAAATTCAACAATCATAATAGCTCAAGAGATTTATGAAAACTCAAGATGCTGGATCTGCTGGAACAACAAGGCAACTACAAGAGCACTGATGGTTTAGTCACAATGAAAGAAAAAAAAAATGTATTTACTTTGGAGTTGCAAAAATTATTGATTGCATGTAAATGAACATATGTATGTAAGACGTGGATAGGCATGAGTACCCTGGTTTATCAAGTCACCTATGAAAAGACATATATTTAAGTAGATTGAATATGTGGGGGGGAATATATGTTGGGTTAACCTTGACTCGGTGAAAGAGTTAATGAGTTAAATATGTTTTTAGGTTAAAAAATGTGGTTTTTCGGGTCCATGTGTTTTGGGTATCCCGTGGTATTGTGTCTATCGATTGCATGTAATGAAACCTATAAAAGGCTTGGTGAACTCCATTGTAAATTTGCATATAATGAAACCTATAAAAGGCTTGGTGAACTCCATTGTAAATGGGCCTAGAGGTAAGCAGTGAAGGTTTACTAGGCCGGTTTGGCCAGATTTGGTCAAAGTTGTTCGAATGCAAAGTTCGAGGTGGAGAATTATGTCCAGTTTAAAAAGGTGGGTTCTGTAGAAATGATGATGTGTTGGTAGGTCAATCAAGTGTTTGAGAATATATGATGAAGGTCAGTTCATATCCATGGAACTTGGAAAGTATTGCAAAGAAGTTGGGATCGAATAGGCATGTTCAGTAATGTCAAGTTGCAACAATAGTTGTGGACATAAGTGGTTGTGCTATCTCGTAACTCGGTCACCATCGATTGCAAAAGACATGAAGATTCAAGAAGAGGTATGAATAGGTCATCTGGTAATTACTAAAATGTGAAATTATTCGGTTGTGATGCTTATGTTTTTCTATCAGCAGTCTAAGTAAGACTCAGATCAAACAAGTAGATCTTTGATATGGTGATGATGTTAAGGGGTGCAAATTGTCAGATCCTACTACCCACAAAATCATCATGGACAGAGATGGATTGTTTGATGATCTCCTTTTATAAAATCAAACATAGTAAAATATGAAAGGTTCAAAGGATGGCTGAAAAGGTATTTGGAAGGTATTGATTTCCATGAAATTTTCTCACCAATTATTAAAAACTTGTTTCTATTCATGTTTTGTTAGCACAGGTTGTGATAGTATAGCTAGATGCTAAAATTGTTTTAAGTGGATTTTTTTTGGATAAGGGGATGTATATGGAATAACCATAATGGTTAGCTCACATCACAAGATAAGATTTGTTTGCAAACTTAAAAATCATTGTATGGTGTGAAGCATGTTAGGAAAATGGTACAAGATGTTTGATTCCTTCATGGTGAGTGACATTTTATAGGAAGTGAGTATAACAATTATGTTTATGGTATATTTATTATCTTGGTGTTTTATGTTATGTTTGTTGCAAGCACAAGCATGGTTCAGATCAAAGGTTGTATAACCATTGTGTTTATGGTATATTGATTATCTTGGTGTTATATGTTATGCTTGTTGCAAGCACAAACATGGTTCAGATCAACAGGTTCGCTCAGTTTGTTAGGACGTTTGTTATGAAGGATCTAGGAGCAGCAAAATAAATCTTGGGCATGGAAATACATAGAGACAATAAATATTGTAAGTTTCGTTATCACAATAGAAGTATGTGGCCAAGATACTCAGGAAATTAGTATGACTAATGTGAAACTGGTAAAATCCCTTTGGCTTTCCATTGTAAGTTCTCTTTAGGTTTATGTCCTAATTGATGAAGAAGAAAATGGTTATATGTCTAGAGTATTATATGATAGTAGGAAGTTTGATGATTGCGATGGAGAAATGGTCAGCATTTCACATACAATTGGTGTTGTCAGTAGACACATGGTGAAAGCAGGTGAAGAGGATGGAAATGGGTGCTTCAAACATAGAAGAACAAGTATCACCTACGGTGGTTGTAGTGATTTGGTTTGTAGTTATAATTCATGAAATTTGGACCACTGCATCGGTTTATTAGATAGGTTACTGATGGAGACAAAATGGTCCATACTGGAGTGAATCATGTAGGCATGTTCATGTAATGGTATTGTTAGAGAAGTTGTGGAGCTGTGATGGTGTTTGGCTTCTCTTGCAAAAAAGGTGATGAATTAAAGGCATGATATGTCAGGTAAACTGTTATCAAGGTGAAGATTGTTGGAAACATGCCAACGAATTTCCTCATAAGGTCACATGCACATGCACATGCATGCATCGATGTTAATTTCTATTTATGAACTGCTAGTATAACTATGTGATATATTCATGATCAGTTTGTGTAACTGAGTGATAGATGTTATATATGCAATCATACCCATTAGGTGTGAGTACAATGTAAGTGCAATGTGTAGTGAAAGTGTGAGAGAAAGACGCAATATTGAGGTGTTGTGTGTATGAGAGGAGAGGATGGTTGTCTGCTTGAGATTGGTTATTGTAATTCTCCCTTGAATAAAAGAATACCGATTATCATTGCCCATGATTTTTTCTCTCATTGGGTTTCCACATAAATCACCCTGTCAATTGTGAGTTTGTTATTCTTGGTTTATTGCGCGTTTGATCTTTCTCATTTATGCTCTGGTTTTATCCTCTGTTTTGCTTCTACTACATAACACTATGGCTGGATTGTTGCTGCACCCTACATCGTTGTAGATAGTTGCTCAACCCTAGATAGTTGCAGAACGCTGCAAAGTTCTTCTCATAAATTTGCTAAGCCCTTGATGAGCATCGATAAATCCGTGCGCTTTGTTTAATTTATAGATTTCAGTGCAGAAGTTCGTGCATTTACTGCATTTGTTTCTTTATTCATTTCGCGCATACATGTAATTCTATCCGGAATTGCAATTAGTTTAGGTTCATCCCTCATAATTGAAAACCCTTAAAAAAAACCCTAACTTCTTGCACCAAAAATGTTCAGTGTCATGGATAATTGCAATAACATTTTTTACTAGACTCCCCTCAACTAAGAAAATCCTAATTTCTTGCATGCGAAGCGCCCTCAGAATTTAAAACCCCGATTTAGAATATATATATATATGATGTGTTAAGTTATAAATGATGTTTCAAGGTCAACAATTAAGTTATAAATGATTTTTTAAGTTATAAATTATGTGTTAAGATTTCATCTGAAAGAAAATGTTTATTAGTTACAGAATATGTTTATTAATTATTAAAAATAATGATTAAAATGATTAACATAATAATAATCAATGCTGAGTTAAAGTTTTTTGTTGAGTTTATTTGCTTATGAACTTAAACTTTTGAATTGTGAATTTGTATTGGGTTGACTTTTCACTTTACCAGGCTCGCATTTCAATTAAGGCTGCCGGGGGTAATGCTGGGTTTCAATTAATCCTAAGTTTCTAACTGCTTTTTTTTACTCATGAAGTTTTTAATTATTTATTTAAGTTTTTAGTGATTGTTCAATTTTTTTTTAAGTTTTTTTTTTTTTTGGGATTTTTTAATAAATTTCTAACTTCTTTTTTACTCATAAAGTTTTTAATTGTTCATTTCTTTTTTTTATTTTTTTTAATTGTTTATTTAATTTTTAATTTTTTTTTGGTTTTTTATGAACTTAGGCTTCTTTTTTTTTTATTGTTTATTTAGTTTTTTAATTTTTTTAATTGTACTTTTTAAAAAAAATTGGGGTTTTTTTTGTTCATGGACTTAGAAATTTTAATTGTGTATTTTGTATTCTGCTGACTTTTCACTTTAGGAGGCTGGCATTTCAATTAAGGCTACTGTACTCTATGTTTTTAACTAACTCTTTTGTTTTACTCATGACGTTTTTAATTGTTCATTTTTTTTAATGGTTCATTTCGTTTTTTAACATTTAGTTGTTTTTGCACTTCGTCATAATAAATGAAAGATTTTATCTATTAAATTCTTTACCTGATATCGTCATAATAAATGAAAGATTTTATCTATTAAATTCTTTACTTGATAAAACATGTTTGTTAGTCATTTTTTTTTAATTATTCATTTCATTTTTTAATTATTTAATTATTTATTTTGATTTTAATTTTTGGCTATTTTACATTTAGTCACAATAAATGAAAATCTAAAATTGTATCCATCAAATTCTTTACATAACAAAACAAGTTTGTTAGTAATTAAAAATAATGATTAAAATGATTAGCATAATAATAGCCAGTTAAGTTTTTTTTGTGGGTTTTTCTGTGATGAACTTAAACTTTTTAATTGTGCATTTTGTATGGGCTGATTTTTCACTTTACCAGGCTGCAGTGGTAATGCTGGGTTTCGATTAACCCTAAGTTTCTAACTGCGTTTTTTACTCATGAAGTTTTGAATTGTGCATTTCGATTTTTAACTTTTGGCTGGCTTTGCACTTTAGGATGGTGCTTCAATTAAGGTTGTAGTGGTAAGGGTTTCGATTAAACGTCGCACCCTGATGCCGGCGTGCAGGATGTCACGTTATAAAAAAATTATGGCCACGTTATAATTCCTTGGTGGTTGTCATGAATGTAACACTTTTTTCCATGTAAATTTTGCCAACACCATGAAATTATATATCTGCTTCCCATACGCTTGGGATGTTTTGCCAACGGCACAATTGCCAACAGCATGAAATCATATATTGAAGTGATTACCAACAGCATGAAATCATATAGTTGAAGCACCTGGATTGCAGACGCGAACTGGAGTAGGAGAAAGACTGGCGCAGGAGTGAGTAGCCCATCAGGCAGGATGCATCATGAAGGACGTTTGGATAGGTAAGATTCTTTCCGTCTATGCTTTTCCTTCTCTCTTCAATTTTCTTGGTTTTGTTTATTCATTTCTATTTCAATCAGCATCTAAATTTCAATTACTGGAGATTTTAATGATGTTAATGTGATATGAATAAGGTTAGGGTTATATATACATATATGAAAATGATTGTTCATAGATAACATATTTCATTTTAATCTCTTTTACTATTATTATAATAATATACACTCACTATTATCATAAGAATATACATTAATGTTTTCTTTAACTTTGTCATAGTTAAGTAGAAAGGTTTACACCTTTTGATAATGGGCATATTTAATAGATTTTTAGTGTTTAATCAGTTTTGTACGGACAAGATTAAATATTGATCAAATATTCTTAGTAGTCCCAATAAATCAATGGTTGTGATTTATTTTTTTACTTTTTCTTAAATATTTAAAATTTACTATGATGACTAGTTGATTGCCATGTCCAAGTAATTAACAAAGATTAACCACGATAATTGATTATTACTTATGTTTAATTTTTTAAAATAAAATCATTAACTTTGTCATAGTATAGTAATAGTAAGTTGTTATTATTTATGCTTAATTTTTTTCTACTTTTATGTAACAACTAGAATATACATATGAATATAATGATTATGGATCAACCCAACTATATAAAAATGGGTTTTAAGCTTTCAAACCCTTGAAATGGCCAGATTAAGATTAAGACTTTAGTGACTTGGTGTTCTTCAATATGTGGAAAAGGGTGTAGCATCCCTTGGTACATTAAATATATAGGGAGTCAAAGTCACAGTGAAAAAACAGTGCCACATAGCACTCATTGCAATAGTGTGATCTGGAAACAATCATAAACTAGTACACAATCATAAACTAGTACAGTAAAAAATATTAATAAGGTTATAAGGAAATTGTCACGAGAAAGGATAAAGAGAGATATTTATGTATTAGAAAAAATTCTAAGATGTATATATATTAAGTATATTTGGGCATTTATTTTTATTTTAGAGAGTGGGAAAATCTCCAACTATTATCTTGGTAGGATATACCACTTTGTTTTGACTATTCTTATTAGCATAATGATCACGATACTTCAAATAAGTATAACCTCGCCATAAAACAAAGAAACAAATCAAATTAAAAATGAAACAAAAAATATTACTCTCTTACACATAGTTTAGAAGTAAATTACAAAATTTGCAATGTGATCTCCCAAAAATTGCAATCACACAAAAAAAACCAAATAGACTAACAAATATTATATATTATTTAACACATATAATATACTATATGTGTTATATATTTTTAAATAAAGAAACAAATCAAATTAAAAATGAAACAAAAAATATTACTCTCTTGTACATATTTTACAAGCAAATTACAAATTTTGCAATGTGATCTCTCAAAAATTGCAATCACACCAAAAAACCAAATAGACTAACAAATATGTAGATCTAAGACTCTAGTTCACACCTTAATGGATTTACTATAGTCCACACCTTAATGGCTTTAGACATGTCCATAAATTGTTTTATTTTTTTGTTAGTCTCACTCTTACAGAATCAAGTTCTAGTATACCATTTCACATTTAAGGATACAATTTTTATTTAAGTGTGTTTTTGTTTCTAGATTGCTACTTTGCTTCTTTCTACATTATTTTAGGATGAAGAGAAATTGAGGTTGTTTCAATTGTGTATTATTAAATGAATACAATGAATGAGAGATTATGGCTTGAAGTCTTTTCCACTATTTTTTTTTTCAATCAAGATTGTTTCAATATTGTATTATATATTTATATCCTTGAATGAATATAATGAATGAGAGATTATAGCTTTGATACATTTTTCACCAAACTTTTTTTCTCTTGTCTTTCTTGTGATCTATATTTTATCAATTGGTATTTAAGGATTATTGTTCTTACAACTTGAATAGAAGAGTTATGGAAATTATCCCCGGATAATAATTAATAATTAAAGTTATTTTAAAAATTCAAAAATACAAAACATAGATTACTTTTTATATCCAGATTAGCAAAGTGTTTTACAATTTAATATAGAGGAAATATTAAAGTATTAATGTACATTATTTTGAGGAAATTATTTCTCACAAAATAATAATTAAAATTATTTTAAATATAAAAAATACAAAATATAGATAGCAAGAAAGAATACAATGATGAAAAGAAATTGAGGCGGTTTAAATTGTGTATTATATATTTGTATCATTGAATGAATACAATGAATGGGAGATTATGGCTTGAAGCCTTTTCCACTATTTTTTTTTTCAATCAAGATTGTTTCAATATTGTATTATATATTTATATTCTTGAATGAATACAATGAGTGAGAGATTATAGCTTTGATACATTTTTTACCAAACTTTTTTTCTCTTGTCTTTCTTGTGCTCTATATTTTATCAATTGGTATTTAAGAGTTATTGTTCTTACAGCTTGAATAGAAAAATATTAAAATATTAATGTACATTATTTTGAGGAAATTATTTCTTACAAAATAATAATTAAAATTATTTTAAATATAAAAAATACAAAATATAGATAGCAAAATGTTTTATAATCTAATATAGAAAAAATATAAAAAATACAAAATATAGATAGCAAAGTGTTTTATAATCTAATATAGAAAAAATATTGAAGTATTAATATGGGGAAATTATTTTTTACAAAATAATAATTAAAAATATTAAAAAAATACAAATACACAATATAGATAGCAAAGTGTTTTATAGTCTAATATAGAAAAAATATTGAAGTATTAATATGATAAAGCAGTATAGAGGAAATATTGAAGTGTTAATGTGATAAAACATAATATGATTTAATAAAAATAAATTTGGTATAATTATAAAAAACAATAAAAATAAATTTGGTATAATTATAAAAAACAATAAATAATAAATAAGTTATACTTAATTTAAAAAATAACAATAATAAAAATAATTAAAAAAATATGACACGTTAAGAATAAGAAAAAGTATACCATAAATATAAACTATATAAACTGATTTACACAAAATTAATAAACACGATCCTTTTTAACAAAAGGATTAATGAATATATGATTTTCAACCACGTACATGAAGTCGTGCAGGGCTGTTACAGAACCGTGATATATTTCTCATAAACGTTCAGTGGAATATATAAATTATTCCATGATCTTGATTGATTGTTGCAAAGAATCAGAAAACGAGTACCAAAAATATTTAAGACTCTATCGTTACCCAGACGGAGTGGGTTAATTAGGTACGTCTGGGTTAATTAGGGAGCAGTTTTTTTATGGGTTAATTAGGGAGCAGTTTTTTTATTTGAGTTATTTTTTAT
>SNQJ01S0108746.1:0-19658 GCA_010110895.2 Picea sitchensis
TATTCCAAACAAAGTTCCAGCCGTCCCAAGCGTACTTACAATTCCAAAATTAGATGTGTGCCAGATAGTCTCAACCTTTCCACAATGTGGCCGTCTATCATCAATGAAGCCCAAGTAAGAAAGCGGATCCTCGAAAAGATTCGTTGACCATTTTCTTTTCAAACACATTACAAGTAATTGACATGACTAATCATCTCCCAACAAAATAGTTAATTAAAATTTGTGTGTTAATGTTCATTTGGCTATATTGTTCATTTAGCTATTAAAAAACACGTATTTTAAGTTTATAAAAGAAAGTGAAATCAATGACTTCACATTTTGCAAGAATGGTCAAAGTAGTAAATTTGAAATGTATGTATTAGCTTTTACATAGCATTTCAAGTGGTATAGCATTCCCAAAGATTTGAATAAAGTTTGGTCATGGAAACTTACAAACCTTAGTGATGCTGAAACTTACAAACCCTAGTGATGGTGGTTTTCATTGAATCCGCCCCACCCCTTGAGTCATATTGTTTGGATTTAAGCACTTTTTTCATCTTGTCATGTCGGATTGTTAATCTTTAGACAAAGCCCCATGTTAAGTATAAAAATCTTTATTAAGACTTAGATATTGAATTATTATATTTCTTGTGTTATATTTGTGTGTAGGCTAAAACCCTTCATTGTACCCTTTGTCTCTTATATATATACCAAGGAGACCTAGTCTTGGGATCACATCTCATTTCATCTTGTACATTGAATATATTGTAAAATGAGGTTTCCCCCTCAAAGTGGACTATTATTCATTGATTTTTTATCATTCTCAAGGCGTTGGATTTTAACATTTGGAATCATAGCATCGATCCTAGCGTCTTGCTTATTGAAATGAGTCATCTTGACATTTTCACTAACATTTTTTCTGGCATGCTTCGGAGGACGAAATTTGGAGGTTGCTCGAGAGACATATCCAAGTATTTTTGATAAAAATTTTAGGTCATGGTTCGTTATACTTTCGAAGATATAGCCTATGGAAGATAGGGTTTTTGACTCATCCTAAAATCCATTTTAAATGAGACATCTTGGGATTTTTGCTGTAATTTTTTTTTCTGGACAGTGTCAGACAATGCAATTTTTAGGATACTAAGAAAAGATAGCAAAGAACAAGTGGTAAAATTTTTATAATATGGTTCATTATATTTTTGGATATATTTTTTTATTGAAGTTAGGGTTTGTGACTAGTCCTAAAATTAGTCTCAAGCAAGCCATCTTTTTATTTTCTCTATAAAAACATTTCGGTGAAGTTTCATACTGAAATTTTAATAATCCTAAGGAGACATTGAATTACTTGTGGAAAAAATTTCATAATTTGTGTCATTATAATTTGTGAGATATATCATGTGGAAGTTGGGTTTTTTACTAATTCTGAAAGTAGTCTTAAATAAATCATTTTGGTATTTGTGTTATAACTTTTTATCAGTGAAGGTTCAGACTGTGAAATTTCCAGGAGTTTAAGAAGTCATATCAGAGTACTAGAGGTTGAAATTTCAGACTCGGAAGGGTTCAGAGATATATTAGGACAACAACCATCCAGACATACTCCAAATTAAGGGTTTGAAAAGTACGTAATTTACAATTGGCATAACTTTTGTTTGAAAGATCTATTTTTAATGATTCAAATTTTTTCATAAAGAGGAAAAATAGAAGAATTATTATTTTCTCACATGGTTCCAAAGGTTCCTCCAAAAGTTATTTCACTAATTAAACCTCTAGAGAGCTCAACCATGACTCAAGAAGAAAGAAAATAATATTTTCACCATATTGGAAAGGTGGAAAAGAAGATGGATGAAAATATGAAAGAATTGAAAAAGATGATGGATGAAAATAAAGAAGAATTACAAAAACCCATGAATTAAATGCAAAAATCCATGGCTCCAAAGGTTCCTCCAAAAGTTATTTCACCAATTAAACCTCTAGAGAGCTCAACCATGACTCAAGAAGAAAGAAAATAAAATTTTCACCATATTGGAAAGGTGGAAAATAAGATGGATGAAAATATGAAAGAATTGAAAAAGATGATGGATGGAAATAAGAAAGAATTACAAAAATACATGAATGAAATGCACAAATCCATAGAAGCCATGCTCTTACAGAGGATCCCTAAAAGGATATGGAAATCATGAAAATAAGGAGAACAATGGTGTTGAGACTCAATCACATATGGGGAGTATTTTATTACAATTGGAGAGCACAAATATTGAATTTCAAAATCATTCATCACTCCAAGATCCATATCATCAAGGCTTCAAGTCAACACTAAGGAACTACTTCATTCCAAAAATCGATATGAGGAAGTTTGCTCGTAAAGATCCTATAACATGGATGTTATAGATGGAACAATTCTTTGATCTATACAGATTGTTAAGCTTACAAAAGGTATCTATTGCATCATTGTATTTAGAAAATGATCAAGTTGTTTGGTATCATTGGCTTTATGAAAGAAAAAATAATTCTATTATCTCTTGGTCCATTGTTATGGATGAATTGATATCACATTATGGGGATATTAAGAGCGATATATTCTTTAGTCAATTGATAATTTTTTAGCAAAAAGGCCCTATTACATAGCACATTCAACAATTCCAAAAGCTCGGTCTCAGGGTAAAGAACATTCCTAAGGATAATTTGTTAGATCTCTTTATGGGCACTTCAAAGGAAAACATTCAACATGAGGTGTGTCTCTTCGAACCTAAATCCATAGAGAAAAATTTCAGTATGGCAAGGAAAGTGGAAAACAAAAATATGGCTACTAGAAGGGTGGCCACTAACAACTATAGAGGGCACCATGTTCCCTCTCCTAACCTCACTCAACCGACAAGGTTGACACCTCAACAAATGGATGAAAGAAGAGAAAAGAGAATATGTTTCAATTGTAACAGCAAGTATAGTAGGGGGCATAAATGCAGTGAGAAGAAATTATTCTACATAGATTGTGAAGATGAAGAAGATAAATAATTGGAACCATCACAAGATCTAGATCTAGAAGAGACTACTCCAACGATATATTGTCATGCATTGGTCGACATCAATACTCCACAAACTCTCAAGATACAAGGATACATCAAAAAGAAAAAGGTAACAATGTTGATTGATTATGGTATTAAATTTGAAATGTGTGTATTAACTTTTACATAGCATTTCAAGTGGTATAAGATTCCCAAAGATTTGAAGAAAGTATGGTGATGGAAACCTACAAACCGTAGTGATGGTGGGTCTCATAGAACCTGTCCCACCGCCCGAGTCACATCGCTTGGAACCAAGCACCTTCCCCATCTTGTTATGCAAGGTCCCTCATGTCCTTCCCAATGAAATCCTTGCAAACATTACCCTCTCGATTTGACCCTCTGACAATGCATATGAGATAGAGCCTGAGCTAACCCAACAATTGTCCCTCCTTGGAATCCCCCCCCTTAGATGCAAAGGTGTTGAAACCATTTGCACTTCCTCCTATCCCACCCCATAATGTGCTCATTGCACCTCTCCTTACCTACCACACTCTCAACAAAACCCTATTAGACTTCATCCATATGAACCTGCCTATGCATGCTTATAGAATGGGAGGACCCACCCCCTTTACCTAGCAATCCTAACTTTCAACTTGTAACCTATCCTCCCCATCTCCAAAGCATTGAAAAAAAAGAGCACAATGTATCAAGCAAAGAAAAGGTGACATGCACATTAATAGAAAGGATGAGGAAGTCCAAGGGACCATCATCCAATACTCTCATGGATCTTTCTCAAGGAAGTTCGGTGGTGGTGTAAAGCTCTCAAACAAATCTATGAAGGCTTGGGAAACAACCAAATGCGCAAAAATGTTAGGCTACACCCCCTAGATACATTTTGGTTCTAAAGATTTTGTCACTTTCCTCTTCAAGAACTAGAAGGACATGGACTATATTCGTGTAGATAGACCACACTTCAACCATGCCTCATGCATGTACATTTGGAACTAGATATCGAGGTTTGACCAAATGATAGGAAACACACAAATTGATAGAAAGTATGAGGAAATCCAAGGGACCATCCTCCAACACTCTCATGGATATTTCATAGGGAAGTTTGGCGGTGGCACATATCTCTCTAAGAAATCTATGAAGGCTTGGGAAACAACAAAATGGGAAAAAATGTTAGGCTACACCCTTGAGATACATTTTGGTTCCAGAGAGTTTGCCACTTTCCTATTCAAGAATCAAAATGGCAGGGATTGTATTCGTGCAAACGAACCACACTTCAACCATGCAACGTGCATGTACATTTGGGATTAGATACTAGGGTTTGACCTAGTCTAGGAGAAAATAACAAAACCCCCTATATGGACAAAGCTCCCAAACCTCCCCCTAGAGTATTGGACACCAAATATTTTTTATTGTCCCAAACCTCCCCCTGGAATATTAGATGTCAAATATCCTAAAGCATATAGGTGACAAGATTGGAATATTTGTGGAAATTAATGATCATACCCTAGCCATGGAAATCCCAGTGGTTGCAAAGATATGTGTCGAAGTGGGCCTAAATGAGGGACTTACAGAGGGTATTGATCTCAACTATGGTAGAAGCTCTCACTCACATAAACTTGACTTTGTTAATATCCCTTTTCACTATCAATTTTGTAGAGAAATTGGACACCTAAGATACTCCAACCCAAGAAGAACCATCGAAGGAAAACTTCTTGAAGAAGAGGAGAAGCTCACAAGGAAGTGCTACAACCCAAATCATTGTAGTGAAAACCCCTCCCATGTTCAAGACAATAGAAAAACACCCCTAGACACATCCTTTCTCCCCCCTACTCCATCTTCATCAAAGTCAGTTAACGCCATTGGAGAGGATTTGTCAAGAGCTCTGAACAAGCTCATGGAGGATTTAGAATGGAAAAAGTGCTTGGCCAATATATAGGAAATTTACAACTCTCAGACTAACCCACCATCTATCCACTCTACCCCTACTAGTCCTTATGCTATCTTCCCCTCCCCCACCCCCCATAACCCTCCTACAAGTTCCCTCTTATTGACTTAAGAGGCATCTGTGGGAGAAATATTGAAGGCTTTCACCACCCCTCAACCAATCTACCTCTTCTCAATCTGAGATGGGTCAATCTAAGCGCTAATACTACACCCATTCAATAGCTAGGAAACCCACTAGTCACCCTCCCTAGTGCTATATTCATGATGCATGGAAATAATCTCATATATTTTTCACTTGATAAGAAAGCATTGGGTAGAAATTCAAACACCCATAAGGCAATAACATAGTTGGACATTGAGGTCCAACAAGGAAGACACCAACTATCATTGGGGCACTTGGAGCGCTTGAAGACCTCAAAGAGGTTACAAAATGATATTGCTTTCTATCAACAATAGGGGTTTGGGATCCGACCAAAAGTTTTGATTCCTTCACATATCTATAAATGTACATAGGTCCGATGTTTTTTTTGTCCAAGAAACCATGACCTTGGGTGGTCATTTACAAATCCTCTTAAAATATTTCTCGGTTAGAACTTTGAGTGCATAAGTTCCGCTAATCTATCTAGAGAAATGTTGCAAATATTGTTTTAGGGAATATATTGCCAAGGGTCTGGAAAGAAACTTATTGGTAATATTGGGGAAAATATCGACAAACATAAACTTGGACTTGAAAAACATGGAAAATATCAGAAAAATAGGCAACCTAAAAAACTCAGAGAAAATAAAAAATATCAAGAGAAATCAGAGAAGAGATATTTGCAACATGGATCTGGAGCTTTGGTTGTGGCATGGAAGGCCTCTCTCCACCTCATCAAATGTGTAAAATCCCACAATTGCATGTATATCATTATTTTTTTCAGAGGAGTGTTGACGATTAAAATCACAACGAGGATTTTGCCCGCAAAGTATTGCTAAAGTCTATTATAAGCTAAATGATATATATATATATAATACTAGTAGGTGGGACCCCCTTGTATATTGGAGGATCAGATCTGGTTCTTATTTGATTTTTTCATTGTTGTTCGAAACTGCTTACAGGTTTGAGCATGATTGATGATCAATGCTGGTTCTATTCACGACAAATGGATAATGCATGTTTGTTCTCTTGCTCTAGGCTCGAATGTCATGTCATAATGGCTTATGATATCCATTGTTACCTTTTCTATTTACTCATTTATTTATTACTTGTGACACCTGCAAAAGATACATGTTAGTAACAACAAAAGAGCAATTGAAAAGAAATGAAGCAATATGAACAAAATCCAAAAGAAAGGAACTATGCTACTATGCTATACGATGTTGCACTATGTGTTTGAAGTTTAAATGGATTTTTGTTAGTCTTAGCTAACAGGGTTAGTGACTATACGATTTATTGGCTTATATGGAAAAACATGTGATATGCGTTATGGTGTGGTTGGCAATGGTTAATATGACATAGGATGGCACATTTTGGATGTTGGTTTTGATGCATGGTTCAATTGAATGAATTAATGGAATGGTTGGCTGGCGCGTACTAAGTGATTGAAGGAGTGAAGGATGGAATCGATGTTCATTTACTGCACGCCACTTCATACCTCTCCCACTGCCCGTCACCCTAGCTTGGCTATTGTTCAATTGTGTTTCGCTGTGGTTAAGCCCCAATTTTTAGGCAAGGGAAGAATTGCTCGACCAAGCTCGTGTTTTTAAGGCTTTTGGTTACAGGTATGTCTTTTTCGCAATCCACGAACCCACTCTGGTTATGAAATAGATATTGGCTTGACGATGTATGGGTTTGTGCTTTTCTTGAGACTGACAACTGTGTAAAATTGTGATATTTCTCTGGAATGGATGATTTGTGTGGTTTTCGTTGCAATGATGGTTGAAGTCACAACTTCATTGATTATTCTGAGTGCTATAATCCATGAAGGATCTCTATCGTCCTTATTGGTTTTGGTTGGAGGGTTTCATTTGGTCCAGATTTGTTGGCTGTTTCCACACATTTCTTGTCACCATGCCCGGTATTTTGGTTTTATGGGGTTGCTGGGTTTTATTTCGAACCACCTTGTGTCATTGCGTATATTTCACCTGGGTATGGGATTGTTCATTCTATTGATGTTTGCACAGTGGGTTATGATGGCTATTATTCCAAGGGGATTGATTTAAGGTTGATTGTTATTTCATGGCTCTGTTTCATCTCAACATTTTTCAGGTTGATTGGGAAGACCACGAGGGTTATGCCCTGCATGTTCTCGGTGTTATTATGGGCCAATGAGAAGTTGTTTCCCCTCTGTTCATAGTCTCTCCTACCTGGTGAACCGTCACCCTATCTTATAGAGCTATTGGTGATATGGCCTATGTGTCCACTGTGTTGTATCAAAAGTTTCCTATCTATTGTTGGCAGCCGAATACAGTCTCCCTGTGTTGGTTATACAAAGCGAACCCTTGATTATTCAAAGCCCGTTTTGGAGCCAGTTTTATCCTATCAGGCACATGTTTTGAGTTGGTGGAGTATCATCGATAGTGGTTGGTTATTGGTCGTCTCTATTAATAGATGCCACAGTGGTTTTTATGATTGGTGTATAGTCGTTGTATTCTTTTATTGTGGCAATTGATTCGATACTTCAACATGGTTTAAATTGGTTGATTTGAGAAATGGAATTAGGCATACAGTGGTTGTCTCCTTGTATTGGATTGATAACTCAACATCGTTTGATGTTTTTCAGAGTAATTAGACATGTACAGTTACAAAAATTCCCTTGCATTTTGTTGAATGCTCTGTGTATCCTACAACATCATATAAGTTGA
This sequence comes from Picea sitchensis, assembly GCA_010110895.2. NCBI lineage: Eukaryota > Viridiplantae > Streptophyta > Pinopsida > Pinales > Pinaceae > Picea > Picea sitchensis. The sequence goes on from SNQJ01S0108746.1 coordinate 7,782, forward strand.
AATGATGATTGTTGTTACTGTTTAAATGACAAATCAAGATTATTGCAATATTGATGATTGTGTTTTGGTTGTCCACTGCATATGTTATGGGTATCGTTTGATTACACCATCAGAGATGGGCACATGTTTTATAACAATATGATTTCCTTGCAATTTGATTATTACATTGTTTAGAGGAATGAAATTGGGCACAATTTTTGTGTCTGTGTTTGATTGAGGAAATAATTCATGGACAGTGGTTGACGTTTTGATGTTGAATAGAGTGGAAACAAGTGACTGTGTGTTCATTTGGAAATTGTTTTAAATATTAAATGGAACAAACGAGAAGAAATAGAACTCTTCTACAGGTTGTTGTGGAAGGCATATTGTCGTGTTTTGATGACATTGTGTTAAATATTTAATTACGAACAGTGGGCAAGTTAATACACATAATTGATTGAATTATACATGGTAGTTGTTTAATTGATCATAGTGATTATTTGGTTATTGTTGGATCTTTTGCATTTAATATAGAATGGTTTTATGGATTACTTAATTAATTTTATGAACAATATATGCTCTCTTCCCTACCATTATTTGAATTTTCGCTAATTACAATCCCCTCACCTTCCCATATTCATTTTTCACTCCCTGTTCCTAAAATTTAATTACAGTTAAGAAAATTATGTATTGTAAACAGTTTAAGATCACAGGGATGGATTATAGTGATGTGTTCTTTGGTTTACATTTTAGTTGATTGGTGTTGTCTGTGAGCAGTAACCATGTTCTTTTCCCCCTCATTTTAACAATTTTTTCGCTCAATACAAACCCCTCACATATCCCAGAACCTTTGTTCACCCCCTGCTCGTTGACAACTGATTAAACAATTTGTATGGATTGGATTGCATGAGTCTGATATATTGTTGAGCCAAAATTTATGTCATATTTTAAAAAAAGTTATCATGTATGGTTGATAAAGAAACTATTTGTTCATCAGTTATGCATACATGAATGATTTTTTCAAGCAAAAGGTTGAAAATCGAGGCCCACCATGCCCTGGACAAAGGGAAAACCACTACTACCTCTTCCTCGCCTTCAAATGATTATGATAAATCTGTGTCTTCCCGCATGCATTTGAAGGATGATTACTCTCATGTGATCAACGAGATTAGGCCTAAAGGCTCCACAAAGACTAAGGAAAATTCAGAGAGATTAAAAGATGATAGCAGCAACAAAGGAAATGTTGCCTCACAGACTGGAAAATATGTATTTTAAGTTTTATTTTTGAAAACAGTTGACTTCAGAAATTTTGGACAACATGTTATTTTGGATATATGAGTAATATATTTTTGAAAATAATTTCAAATATAAATGAGATAAATTGTCAAACATGAATGTGATGATGGGAATCACAAGGAGGGATGTTTTTGTTTAATTGACTAGTTATGTTATGATTGTTAAGAGCTAAAGGGGAGTCACAGGGGGTCCCACCTACTAGTTATTATTTATTACTTTTCCCCCTAACTAAAATTTGGTTGAGTTTTTAGTTAACTTAACTAATGAAGTAGTTCAACTACTTCAACCAATTCTAATTTTCTTAAAGGAAAAAGGAAAGGGAGGANAGAGGAGGATAGAAGGAGAAGCATACTAAGGTTTGCTCTTTGAGTTTGTGTTGAGATAGTTCAGTTTTCATTCATTTCTTAATTTATTCAAAGCCTAATTCTTTTTTATGATAGGAGGGTCTTACTGTAGACAACAATATTCACGGATGAATTACATCATCCAGAAACTTGTTTTTCAGAGGTGTTGATCTATCTTTGACAGTCTTTGTAGACTTGTTTATTTGTGAATTAGTTTTCATGATTGGAAAAGGCTACTGTGCAGAGTCGAGTGGGCAACAATATGTGGCAAGTTGATCTAGCTTTTAGAGTTCAGTTTTTTATTTTGAGTCAGAGGTCCTTTTGTATGTTTCATCAGGGATGTCTAAGTTTTACTTTGGTCCAAAAATTATTCTCGAAATTTTATAAAGAGAATGACTCTTTGATGAATTGAATTGAAATAAATGATTTTTTTATGTCTCATCTGTCTTTATTATCAACTTGGTGTCTTTACTTCTGTCTCTACATTTATTCCAACAACTGTTATATTCAGAAAATCACATAAATAATGAATTTTTCAGCAAGCTTTTATTTATAAAAAGACTAGCCTAGGAACTTGTAATCAATACTTGCGAGTTAGGATATTAATTTTGATGGCTATAAACATTGGGTGATATTCCCGTCTATTTTTCTTTAGCCAAGCAGAATCTGAAAATGCTTGAGTAAGATCATTTCATATCTTTTCCTCAACATTTATTTGATGACCATACTGGGGAGATCTTCAATATCTCTCTGGTTAATTTTTATGCTTGATTAACATCGATACATCTATTTTTATAATATTAATTCTTTGACTATTTTTATTTCTTAATGACTGTTCATGTTGCAAGGCAGCCCAATATTGAGCCCGGTCTTCAAGATTAGACCAACATTGCTTTGAACCTATTTAACACCATTTTAGACACTGCCAATACTTGTGTTGAGCTTAATCATTCATGGGAAGCAATTGAACGAGATATTAGTGCCCATGAACATTGGGAAGCTAGATGTAGACAGCCTAGAAATCAACAGTAGCCTTCTTCTTCCTTCAGTTTTGGCCTTTCTTTCATGTCCTTAGACTCTCGTGTTTCTAGAAGAAGAGAATTATCACCTGAAATTAATCCTATTGCTGAGATAGGAAGGAGGAAGGTTGTGTTGTCAACCCAACAAAGTGCTCTAAGGAGAACTTTGTTTGATTCGTCAAGTTCGTCTTTTTATCCCTCACCTATCATCCATAAGATGGCATCTAGTGGTGGCTCTGGTGGCACTGGAAGTGCTTCATCCTCTCAGTCTTCATCTTCGTCGATGGTTGGTAGTTTATATAGCCACCATATCCATGTCCAATCTACCACAAATCCTACCAAAGTCATTAAAAACTATGGAATTTTTTAGTTTGAAGAAGACACCACAACCACACCATGGCATGTGTCATCTCCTCTTAACCTAGCACCTGCTACTCGTCCACTTCCTAAATTCAAAGAACATCTTCCCAGGTTTTCGGAAAATAACATTGTCACTACAAATGAACACCTGGTGGCGTTTTCTAATGCCCATCACAGCATAGGAACCAATGACAATGATACTTGCATGCACTTATTCGTCAATTCCTTGGAAGGAAAGGCCGCGATTGATTTCTTTGACCTTCCTCCTAAGATTCTGTCTACTTGGGAGGAGTTAATATATTGGTTCAGATCCACTTATGGTAAATCCAAAAGCCCAACCGAGAAGTTACAGGAATACAATAACATCGCCTATAAGGATGGTGAGACCATCAAGTCCTTCAACTTGTGTTTCACTAAGTTATACAATCAAATCTATGAACTCATTCGACCTCAGAACCAAGCCTCTTTCATGCATTATTACAATGCATTACCTTCCCCCTATCGTCATAGGCTCGAGGAAAAATCCATTGATAATCTTGGTTATGCTCTGCATACTTGTTTAGAGTATGAAGAACAACTTGAAAGAACAGGTCTTCCACAGGGAGAATCGGTTAAAGAGACAGACATGTATGCCCTCTTACAGCTAGTACAAGATATGAATAATCGTATGATAGCGTATGAGCGAAAAAGGAAATGTCTCCCCTCTCATCCATGGAGCTTCATCCTCTTCTGCACCCCCCTTTAGAAATCCAATTGAAAATAATTTTCATCCTAAAGCTATATTGCCTCAAAGTTGGTGTAACTTCTGCGAGGAACACCATGAGGAAGCCACATGTGAGGTAAGGAAGAGTGCCAGAGACAAGATCTTTGGTAAAAGACCAAAAACTAACATCGTTTTCCTAGATTTTGCAGAGCCAGAAGATGTCATGATCATCAATACTAGGAACAAATCCTATTCTCCCAAAGGCAAATTTGACCCTCCCCACAATTCTTCTAGCCCGATCTCATCCTCACCCATTGCTACTGTTCAGGTTCCTAAGGTTCTTGACAGCCAAGGAAAAACTTCCCCTCTCCCCTCTTCCAATTACAATATCTTGAATCAGTTGTCCAACATCAAAGAAGATGCAACCCTTCTGGATATGGTTGTCGTCCTTGAACAATAGATGCATCTGAAAAAATTCATGGAAGGAAAATATTTCATTGTAGACAATCTTTCTGAAGAGGTAAACAAAGAGGATTTGTCTATAAATAAAGTAGGTGTACATAACTTTAGATACCCTGTAAAAAACCCCCCTTTTTATATTTCTGTAAATATTATGGATAAGATTGCCCATTGTTGCCTCATTGATGGCGGTTCAGGCCTAAGTGTGATGTCGAATATTATTATGGAAGATCTAGGCTTGTCTCGTACAAATGAAAATGCTAAAAGCATGCTCTCCTATAATAGTCTACAACAAATGACCATAGGCGAGATTAAATATGTGACCTTATTTTTGTGCACACACCCTGAAATAAGGACAACCCTCAGTATTCAGATAATCGATATGCCAGTAAGAAATTAATCAATCATCTTAGGAAGATATTGACAAGCCTTAACAGGTGAATACCTCTCACTCGACGGGACACATTTATCCGTTCTTCGGAATGGTAAAAACATTATAGTCCTTAGAGAGGGAAGGATTTCACCTTACATAGAAAGTGTCCCACAGCCGAATGTAAACTATATAGAAGAGGACCTAGGAGTGTATTCCATCTTTTTTGAGGAGGATAAAATTCCCTTGGAACAGGTCGATTTGGATGATGGTATGTGGCACATGCACTTTGATGGCTCATTCTCAAATGAAGGAGATGGAGCTGGCATTGTCTTGATTTTTCATGTAGGAAAAATCCATAACTTTTCTTATAGGTTGGAGGTTGCTTTCACGGACAATGTCACTGAATTTGAAGCTTTATTATTAGGCATTGAAAATGCCTATAATCTTGGTTGTGGTCACCTCTCAACTTTTGGGGATTCTAAGCTTGTTTTGAACCTTGTACGTAAGATATACTCTCCTAGAAACAAGTTGATGAAACGATACACCCAAACTATTTGGGTGCTTATCTCAAACCTATTATCTTTCAATATCACTCATGTTAAGAGGGAATTGAACTCAATGTATGATCGATTAACTATTTTTGTAGCCTCTCCTACTCGACAACTTCTACCACATAGACCTAATTGTACTTTTCAATCTCTATATCGTCCACATATCCCTGACAATATAGAATCTTTGTAGGTCTTCCCTAACAATGAGAGAATTCGTTCTTTCATTCAAAATTAACCTTTTAAGCCCAAGGAAATTATATCCATAGAAAATGACAAGATTCCTAAAGGCTTGACTCCCCTAGAAAGTTCATTTTCATTGAGTGATGTAGGCAATAAAGAGAAACAGAAAGAAGAGGAGTCGAAAATGAAGGTGGGTGAAGCCATCTCCTTGAACATTGGGACACCCGAGGTTCAAAACAGTGTTAAAATAGGTGACCAATGTTCTGATGAAGAGAAAATGAAGTTTGCCAAGATACTTGGTGAATTTCGAGATGTTTTTGCTTGGTCTTATGAGGATCTTCGTGGTTTTTATCCTCGTCTTATACATCATTCCATCCCCATCAAGGAAGGCATAAAACCAGTTAGGCAAAAACAAAGACCTATCAACCCTGCACTAGAAGCAACTATTCGAAAGGAGTTGGAAAAACTCTTGAAGGCTAGAATCATCTTTCCATTCAAGTATTCTGAATGGGTTTCAAATTTGGTTCCTTTTCGGAAAACAACCAGTCAGATCAGATTATGCATTGATTTTTGCACATTAAATCAAGCTAGTATAAAATATCACTTCCCTCTCCCTAACATGGAAATGATTTTGTAGCAAGTTGCAGGGTCATAAATGATGTCCTTACTTGATGGTTTTTTCGATTACAATCAAATCAAGGTAAAAAGGGCAGATAAATATAAAACCATGTTTATTACTCATTGGGGTAGCTTTGCTTATGATATACCTTTTGGTTTATCTAATGCAGGTGACACTTTTCAAAGAGCTATGCAAATAGATTTCGACGATTTGATTGGCAAGATAATTCAGATCTACTTGTACGACTTAACGGTTTACTCTAAAACCCGATCTGATCACTTTGGTCATCTGAGAAAAGTTCTCATGCGATGTAGAAAATTTGGCATCTCTCTAAACCCTTCTAAGTCCATTTTTGGCGTTACCGACGGAAATCTCCTTGGACACATTGTCTCTGATTCAGGAATAAGCATTGATCCTGAAGGGATTGTTGCTATCCTTAATCTTCCTGCTCCCACTTCCAAGAAGGAGGTTCAAGCTTTTATGGGGGTTATTAACTTTGTCAGTAGGTTTGTTCCAGATTTTGTTGTGATGGTCAAACCAATTCATAATTTTCTTAAGAAAGATCGTGCTTTTTCTTGGACAGATGATGTCAAAAATGACGACAAAGGGATTAATAAGGCAATCAGTTCCGCATCGGTTTTGGTGAACCCGAATTTTGAGAAGGGATTCATGATATATACTAATGCCACTGAGGAAGCATTTTCTGCTGTCCTCATGCAAAATGATGACCAAGGTAATGAAATACTAGTGGCTTCATGAGTCAACGTTTGTGTGATGATGAATTTAAATATTCTTTTATTGAGAAACATGCTTTTTCTCTTGTTAAAGCTATTGAAAAGTTTCGCCACTTCATCTTAGGTAAGCACACATTGGTAAAATTCCCTTTACCTACTGTCAAGTTTTTGCTCTCATAGACTTATCTTTCACGGAATCTTTCACATTGGCTTTCCAAGATCCAGGAGAATGATTTGAATATCGTGACTTCTACCACTATCAAGGGACATGACTTAGCCCTTCACTTAGCTCAATATGTTGAGAATAGTGAAGAAATTGATGAAGAGGATAGTTCCCTATCAACTCTCTTTTACATTGATAACCAGATCCTCCCCGTGTCTAAACATCCCTAGTATAAGAATTTGGTTTATTACTTACAAAACCAAATATGTCCAGACAACTTAGACTCTCATCAAAGGAGAAGGCTCCGTCTTGAATCTGCAAGATATGTCATTATAAGAGACTTATTGTTTCAAAGATCTGTTGATGGTGTGCTGCTACGTTGTGTAAACAATGAGGACACATAGAAACTGTTGCAAGAAACTCATGGTTCTTCAAGTTTTGTCATTCACGTAGGAGGCCATTTTTCTGCTAAAACCACTGCTTTAAAAATTATTAGGAAATGATACTATTGGCCTTCAATCTTCCATGACTCTTTTGTTTTTTCAAGATCTTGTTACAAGTGCCAAAAATTTGCAGGAAAAGAACGCCTTTCAACCCATCCTCCTAGAATTTCCTTTTTCAAAGTGGGGATTGGATTTTGTTGGTCCTATTAATCCTCCATCTTCAACAGGACAAGTTTTTATTTTAACAACCATAGACTATTTTATGAAATGGGCTGAAGCTGTCCCACTTAAGCATTCAATAGATGATCAGGTAATTTCTTTCCTTGAAAATAACATTTTTTCCAGATTTGGTCTTCCATTGGAAATTATTACAAACAATGGTCCCGCTTTCATTTCTGCTAAGCTGACCCAATTTTTAGCTAAGTTGGGGGTTAAAAATTTCACATCATCAACTTATTATTCCCAAGGGAATGGGAAGGCTGAGTCTACCAAAAAAAATCTGGTAATAATTGTCAAGAGGCTCATCGAAGATAATCCCCGTTAGTGGCACACTCTCCTCACTTACGCCCTTTGGGCAGATCGAACTACCACCAAGGTGAGCACCGGTTGCACTCCTTTCCAGCTTGTTTATGGTCAAGAAGCCCTCCTTCCAACCGAGATGTAAATTTATTCCTTAAGGTTGATGCTACAGATCGAAGAATCAAATTCTTCTGATGTTTCACAAAGGATAAACACACTCGCAGATTTGGAAGAGAAAATGATATTTTCTTTGGATAGTATTAAAAGGAGACAACAAACTGTTAAGAAGTATTTCAATAAGAGTGTCAAGACTGTCAAATTTAATGTCAATGAAAAAGTTTTGCTATGGGATTCAACTCACGTTGATAGGGGAAGACATTCAAAATTTCAAAAATTATGGCTGGGTCCTTTCAATATCGCTTTTTTCTTAGGTACTAACTCTTACATTCTAAAAGATTTACAGGAGAGATTGTTTTCCTACAACACTAATGATTCTCACTTGAAGCATTACGTGGAACCAACTTGAAAAGTTCTAATGCTGTTTGGATTTTCTGTATATTAGCAGTCTAGCTATGCTTTCAATTTTTCACTATTTTTCTTTTCTGCTTTACAGTAGTTTGATTTTTTCTTTCTATTTTAAAACATTTTCGATTGCTTTTACGTTTCTGTCATTTTATCTCTGCTGTTTTAATTTTTGCAGTTTCATTTATGTCATGGTTTTATTTCTCCCCATCCTTTGGTTGCTTTTGGTCAAGAATAAGATGTTGGATCAGTTCTGCCACAGTGACACTCCTGCAAGATATTGTTAGTCAATAACAATCAAAGCTTACACATATGTTACGAGGTTTCCCTGAAAGCACTTGAATTTGTTATCTGCTTTCACTGTTGTCTAAAAAATTGTTTTTGGTTATCTCCCACTTCTGCTTTCCTTTTCTTCATCCATTTTAGAATTGAAGAGAGCATGTCCATAATTTTTCTCCTTGAAGTAAAGAGAAGATTCCAGTTGAATAATTATGCATACAGAGATAAACCCCCTCATACTTAACACTTTTCATGAGTTATTCCTAAATTCCCGGTCATTTTTCCATTAAATCGGCTCACTTCCCCCTGTTGCATAATCATCCTGGTTATATCTTCTTGATCTGTTGCTCTTGGTCTACAAACCATGAGTTCTGGATTATAATATGTTGGAAACAAATTATCCTCTGGAGTCGCCAGTTTGTTGACGATTAAAATCACAACGAGGATTTTTCCCACAAAGTATTACTAAAGCCTATTAAATATAAGCTAAATGATATATATAATACTAGTAGGTGGGACCCCCTTGTAGATTGGAGGATCAGATATGGTTCTTTGATGTTTTCACTGTTGTTCGACACTGCTTACAGGTTTGAGCATGATTGATGATCAATGCTGGTTCTATTCACGACAAATGGATAATGCATGTTTGTTCTCTTTTTCTAGGCGCAAATGTCATGTCATAATGGATTATGATATCCATTCTTACCTTTTCTATTTACTCCTTGATTTAGTACTTGTGACACCTGCAAAAGATACATGTTAGTAACAACAAAAGATCAATTGAAAAGAAATGAAGCAATATGAACAAAATCCAAAAGAAATCAACTATGCTACTATGCTATATGATGTTGCACTACGCATTTGAAGTTTAAATGGATTTTTGTTAGTCCTAGCTAACAAGGTTAGTGGCTATATGATTTATTGGATTATATGGAAAAACATGTGATATGCGTTATGATGTGGTTGGCAATGGTTAATATGGAATAGGATGGTGCATTTTGGAGGTTGGTTTCGATGCATGGTTCAATTGAATGAATTAATGGAATGGTTCGCTGACACATACTAAGTGATTGAAGGAGTGAAGGATGAAAGCGACATGCATTCACTGCACGTCACTTCATACCTCTCCCACTGGTTGTCACCCTAGCTTTTCTATTGTTCAATTGTGGTTAAGCCCCGATTTTCAGGCAAGGGAATAATTGCTCGACCAAGCTCACATTTTTAAGGCTATTGGTTACAGGTATGTCTTTTTCGCCATCCATGAACCTACTCTGGTTATGAAATATATATTGGCTCGTCGATGTATGGGTCTGTGCTTTTCTTGAGACTGACAACTGTGTAAACTTGTGATATTTCTCTGGAATGGATGGTTTGTGTGGTTTTCATTGCAATGATGGTTGAAGTCACAACTTCATTGATTATTCTGAGTGCTAGAAGCCATGAAGGATCTCTATCGTCCTTATTGGTTTTGGTTGGAGGGTTTCATTCATTCCAGATTTGTTGGTTGTTTCCACACATTTCTTGTCACCATGCTCATTCGTTTTTCTGTTATGGGGTTGTTGGGTTTGATTTCGAACCACCTTGTGTCACTGCGTATTGTTCACCTAGGTATGGGCTCGTTCACGCTATTCATGTTTTCATAGTGGGTTATGATGGCTATTATGCCAAGGGGCTTGCTTTAAGGTTGATTTCTATTTCATGGCTTTGTTTCATCTCAACATTTTTCGGGTTGATTGGGAAAACCAAGAGGGCTATGCCCTGCGTGTTATAGGTGTTATTATGGGCCAATGAGAAGTCTCTGCCCCTCTGTTCATAGTCTCTCCTACCTGGTGAACCATCACCCTATCTTACAAAGATATTGGTGATATGACCTGTGTGTCCTCCGTGTTGTATCGAAAGTTTCCTACCTATTGTTGGTGGCCGACTACAGTCTCCATGTGTTGGTTCTACAGAGCGAACCCTTGATTATTCAAAGCCCGTTTTGGAGCCAGTTTTATCCTGTCAGGCACATGTTTTGAGTTGGTGGAGTATCGTCGATAGTGGTTGGTTATTGGTCGTCTCTGTTAATAGCTTCCACAATGGTTTTTATGATTAGTGTATAATCGATGTATTATTTTAATGTGGCAATTGATTCGATAGTTCAACATGATTCAAATTGGTTTATTTGAGAAATGGAGTTAGGCATATAGTTGTTGTCTCCTTGTATTGGATTGATAATTCAACATCGTTTGATGTTTTTCAGAGTAATTAGACATGTACAGTCACAGAAATTCCCTTGCATTTTGTTGAATGGTTTGTGTATCCTACAACATCGTATAAGTTGAAATGATGATTGTTGTTACTGTTTAAATGGAAAATCAAGATTATTGCAATATTGATGATTGTGTTTTGGCTTTCCATTGCATATGTTATGGGTATCATTTGATTACACCATCAGAAATGGGCATGGGTTTTATAACAATATGATTTCCTTGCAATTTGATTATTAAATTGTTTAGAGGAATGAAATTGGGCACGGTTTTTGTGTCTGTGTTTGATTGAGGAAATAATTCATGGACAGTGGTTGATGTTTTGATGCTGAACAGAGTGGAAACAAGTGCATGTGTGTTCATTTGGAAATTGTTTTAAATATTAAATGGAACAAATGAGAAGAAACAAAACTCTTCTACAGGTTGCTGTGGAAGGCATATTGTCTTGTTTTGATGACATTGTGTTAGAGATTTAATTACGAACAATGGGCAAATTAATACACATAATTGATTGAATTATACACGGTAGTTGTTTAATTGATCATAGTGATTATTTGGTTAGTGTTGGATCTTTTGCATTTAATATAGAATGGTTTTATGGATTACTTAATTAATTTTATGAACATTATCCACTCTCTTCCCTACCATTTTTTCACTTTTCGCTAATTACAATCCCCTCGCCTTCCCATATTCATTTTTCACTCCCTGTTCCTAAAACTTAATTATAGTTAAGAAAATTATGTATTGTAAACAATTTAAGATCATAGGGATGGATTATAGTGATGTGTTCTTTGGTTTACATTTCAACTGATTGTTGTTGTCTGTGAGCAGTAACAATGTTCTTTTCCCCCTCATTTTAACATTTTTTTCTCTCAATACAAACCCCTCACATATCCCAAAACCTTTATTCACCCCCTCCTCGTTGACAACCGATTAAACAATTTGTATGGATTGGATTGCATGAGTATAATATATTGTTGAGCCAAAATTTGTTTCATATTTTAAAAAGAGTTGTCATGTATGGGTGATAAAGAAACTATTTTCTAATCAATTATGCATACAAGAATGAGTTTTTCAAGAAAAAG
>SNQJ01S0108746.1:19668-45704 GCA_010110895.2 Picea sitchensis
TGTGCCCATCTCTGATGGTGTAATCAAACGATACCCATAACATATGCAGTGGACAACCAAAACACAATCATCAATATTGCAATAATCTTGATTTGTCATTTAAACAGTAACAACAATCATCATTTCAACTTATATGATGTTGTAGGATACACAGAGCATTCAACAAAATGCAAGGGAATTTTTGTAACTGTACATGTCTAATTACTCTGAAAAACATCAAACGATGTTGAGTTATCAATCCAATACAAGGAGACAACCACTGTATGCCTAATTCCATTTCTCAAATCAACCAATTTAAACCATGTTGAAGTATCGAATCAATTGCCACAATAAAAGAATACAACGACTATACACCAATCATAAAAACCACTGTGGCATCTATTAATAGAGACGACCAATAACCAACCACTATCGATGATACTCCACCAACTCAAAACATGTGCCTGATAGGATAAAACTGGCTCCAAAACGGGCTTTGAATAATCAAGGGTTCGCTTTGTATAACCAACACAGGGAGACTGTATTCGGCTGCCAACAATAGATAGGAAACTTTTGATACAACACAGTGGACACATAGGCCATATCACCAATAGCTCTATAAGATAGGGTGACGGTTCACCAGGTAGGAGAGACTATGAACAGAGGGGAAACAACTTCTCATTGGCCCATAATAACACCGAGAACATGCAGGGCATAACCCTCGTGGTCTTCCCAATCAACCTGAAAAATGTTGAGATGAAACAGAGCCATGAAATAACAATCAACCTTAAATCAATCCCCTTGGAATAATAGCCATCATAACCCACTGTGCAAACATCAATAGAATGAACAATCCCATACCCAGGTGAAATATACGCAATGACACAAGGTGGTTCGAAATAAAACCCAGCAACCCCATAAAACCAAAATACCGGGCATGGTGACAAGAAATGTGTGGAAACAGCCAACAAATCTGGACCAAATGAAACCCTCCAACCAAAACCAATAAGGACGATAGAGATCCTTCATGGATTATAGCACTCAGAATAATCAATGAAGTTGTGACTTCAACCATCATTGCAACGAAAACCACACAAATCATCCATTCCAGAGAAATATCACAATTTTACACAGTTGTCAGTCTCAAGAAAAGCACAAACCCATACATCGTCAAGCCAATATCTATTTCATAACCAGAGTGGGTTCGTGGATTGCGAAAAAGACATACCTGTAACCAAAAGCCTTAAAAACACGAGCTTGGTCGAGCAATTCTTCCCTTGCCTAAAAATTGGGGCTTAACCACAGCGAAACACAATTGAACAATAGCCAAGCTAGGGTGACGGGCAGTGGGAGAGGTATGAAGTGGCGTGCAGTAAATGAACATCGATTCCATCCTTCACTCCTTCAATCACTTAGTACGCGCCAGCCAACCATTCCATTAATTCATTCAATTGAACCATGCATCAAAACCAACATCCAAAATGTGCCATCCTATGTCATATTAACCATTGCCAACCACACCATAACGCATATCACATGTTTTTCCATATAAGCCAATAAATCGTATAGTCACTAACCCTGTTAGCTAAGACTAACAAAAATCCATTTAAACTTCAAACACATAGTGCAACATCGTATAGCATAGTAGCATAGTTCCTTTCTTTTGGATTTTGTTCATATTGCTTCATTTCTTTTCAATTGCTCTTTTGTTGTTACTAACATGTATCTTTTGCAGGTGTCACAAGTAATAAATAAATGAGTAAATAGAAAAGGTAACAATGGATATCATAAGCCATTATGACATGACATTCGAGCCTAGAGCAAGAGAACAAACATGCATTATCCATTTGTCGTGAATAGAACCAGCATTGATCATCAATCATGCTCAAACCTGTAAGCAGTTTCGAACAACAATGAAAAAATCAAATAAGAACCAGATCTGATCCTCCAATATACAAGGGGGTCCCACCTACTAGTATTATATATATATATATCATTTAGCTTATAATAGACTTTAGCAATACTTTGCGGGCAAAATCCTCGTTGTGATTTTAATCGTCAACACTCCTCTGAAAAAAATAATGATATACATGCAATTGTGGGATTTTACACATTTGATGAGGTGGAGAGAGGCCTTCCATGCCACAACCAAAGCTCCAGATCCATGTTGCAAATATCTCTTCTCTGATTTCTCTTGATATTTTTTATTTTCTCTGAGTTTTTTAGGTTGCCTATTTTTCTGATATTTTCCATGTTTTTCAAGTCCAAGTTTATGTTTGTCGATATTTTCCCCAATATTACCAATAAGTTTCTTTCCAGACCCTTGGCAATATATTCCCTAAAACAATATTTGCAACATTTCTCTAGATAGATTAGCGGAACTTATGCACTCAAAGTTCTAACCGAGAAATATTTTAAGAGGATTTGTAAATGACCACCCAAGGTCATGGTTTCTTGGACAAAAAAAACATCGGACCTATGTACATTTATAGATATGTGAAGGAATCAAAACTTTTGGTCGGATCCCAAACCCCTATTGTTGATAGAAAGCAATATCATTTTGTAACCTCTTTGAGGTCTTCAAGCGCTCCAAGTGCCCCAATGATAGTTGGTGTCTTCCTTGTTGGACCTCAATGTCCAACTATGTTATTGCCTTATGGGTGTTTGAATTTCTACCCAATGCTTTCTTATCAAGTGAAAAATATATGAGATTATTTCCATGCATCATGAATATAGCACTAGGGAGGGTGACTAGTGGGTTTCCTAGCTATTGAATGGGTGTAGTATTAGCGCTTAGATTGACCCATCTCAGATTGAGAAGAGGTAGATTGGTTGAGGGGTGGTGAAAGCCTTCAATATTTCTCCCACAGATGCCTCTTAAGTCAATAAGAGGGAACTTGTAGGAGGGTTATGGGGGGTGGGGGAGGGGAAGATAGCATAAGGACTAGTAGGGGTAGAGTGGATAGATGGTGGGTTAGTCTGAGAGTTGTAAATTTCCTATATATTGGCCAAGCACTTTTTCCATTCTAAATCCTCCATGAGCTTGTTCAGAGCTCTTGACAAATCCTCTCCAATGGCGTTAACTGACTTTGATGAAGATGGAGTAGGGGGGAGAAAGGATGTGTCTAGGGGTGTTTTTCTATTGTCTTGAACATGGGAGGGGTTTTCACTACAATGATTTGGGTTGTAGCACTTCCTTGTGAGCTTCTCCTCTTCTTCAAGAAGTTTTCCTTCGATGGTTCTTCTTGGGTTGGAGTATCTTAGGTGTCCAATTTCTCTACAAAATTGATAGTGAAAAGGGATATTAACAAAGTCAAGTTTATGTGAGTGAGAGCTTCTACCATAGTTGAGATCAATACCCTCTGTAAGTCCCTCATTTAGGCCCACTTCGACACATATCTTTGCAACCACTGGGATTTCCATGGCTAGGGTATGATCATTAATTTCCACAAATATTCCAATCTTGTCACCTATATGCTTTAGGATATTTGACATCTAATATTCCAGGGGGAGGTTTGGGACAATAAAAAATATTTGGTGTCCAATACTCTAGGGGGAGGTTTGGGAGCTTTGTCCATATAGGGGGTTTTGTTATTTTCTCCTAGACTAGGTCAAACCCTAGTATCTAATCCCAAATGTACATGCACGTTGCATGGTTGAAGTGTGGTTCGTTTGCACGAATACAATCCCTGCCATTTTGATTCTTGAATAGGAAAGTGGCAAACTCTCTGGAACCAAAATGTATCTCAAGGGTGTAGCCTAACATTTTTTCCCATTTTGTTGTTTCCCAAGCCTTCATAGATTTCTTAGAGAGATATGTGCCACCGCCAAACTTCCCTATGAAATATCCATGAGAGTGTTGGAGGATGGTCCCTTGGATTTCCTCATACTTTCTATCAATTTGTGTGTTTCCTATCATTTGGTCAAACCTCGATATCTAGTTCCAAATGTACATGCATGAGGCATGGTTGAAGTGTGGTCTATCTACACGAATATAGTCCATGTCCTTCTAGTTCTTGAAGAGGAAAGTGACAAAATCTTTAGAACCAAAATGTATCTAGGGGGTGTAGCCTAACATTTTTGCGCATTTGGTTGTTTCCCAAGCCTTCATAGATTTGTTTGAGAGCTTTACACCACCACCGAACTTCCTTGAGAAAGATCCATGAGAGTATTGGATGATGGTCCCTTGGACTTCCTCATCCTTTCTATTAATGTGCATGTCACCTTTTCTTTGCTTGATACATTGTGCTCTTTTTTTTCAATGCTTTGGAGATGGGGAGGATAGGTTACAAGTTGAAAGTTAGGATTGCTAGGTAAAGGGGGTGGGTCCTCCCATTCTATAAGCATGCATAGGCAGGTTCATATGGATGAAGTCTAATAGGGTTTTGTTGAGAGTGTGGTAGGTAAGGAGAGGTGCAATGAGCACATTATGGGGTGGGATAGGAGGAAGTGCAAATGGTTTCAACACCTTTGCATCTAAGGGGGGGGATTCCAAGGAGGGACAATTGTTGGGTTAGCTCAGGCTCTATCTCATATGCATTGTCAGAGGGTCAAATCGAGAGGGTAATGTTTGCAAGGATTTCATTGGGAAGGACATGAGGGACCTTGCATAACAAGATGGGGAAGGTGCTTGGTTCCAAGCGATGTGACTCGGGCGGTGGGACAGGTTCTATGAGACCCACCATCACTACGGTTTGTAGGTTTCCATCACCATACTTTCTTCAAATCTTTGGGAATCTTATACCACTTGAAATGCTATGTAAAAGTTAATACACACATTTCAAATTTAATACCATAATCAATCAACATTGTTACCTTTTTCTTTTTGATGTATCCTTGTATCTTGAGAGTTTGTGGAGTATTGATGTCGACCAATGCATGACAATATATCGTTGGAGTAGTCTCTTCTAGATCTAGATCTTGTGATGGTTCCAATTATTTATCTTCTTCATCTTCACAATCTATGTAGAATAATTTCTTCTCACTGCATTTATGCCCCCTACTATACTTGCTGTTACAATTGAAACATATTCTCTTTTCTCTTCTTTCATCCATTTGTTGAGGTGTCAACCTTGTCGGTTGAGTGAGGTTAGGAGAGGGAACATGGTGCCCTCTATAGTTGTTAGTGGCCACCCTTCTAGTAGCCATATTTTTGTTTTCCACTTTCCTTGCCATACTGAAATTTTTCTCTATGGATTTAGGTTCGAAGAGACACACCTCATGTTGAATGTTTTCCTTTGAAGTGCCCATAAAGAGATCTAACAAATTATCCTTAGGAATGTTCTTTACCCTGAGACCGAGCTTTTGGAATTGTTGAATGTGCTATGTAATAGGGCCTTTTTGCTAAAAAATTATCAATTGACTAAAGAATATATCGCTCTTAATATCCCCATAATGTGATATCAATTCATCCATAACAATGGACCAAGAGATAATAGAATTATTTTTTCTTTCATAAAGCCAATGATACCAAACAACTTGATCATTTTCTAAATACAATGATGCAATAGATACCTTTTGTAAGCTTAACAATCTGTATAGATCAAAGAATTGTTCCATCTATAACATCCATGTTATAGGATCTTTACGAGCAAACTTCCTCATATCGATTTTTGGAATGAAGTAGTTCCTTAGTGTTGACTTGAAGCCTTGATGATATGGATCTTGGAGTGATGAATGATTTTGAAATTCAATATTTGTGCTCTCCAATTGTAATAAAATACTCCCCATATGTGATTGAGTCTCAACACCATTGTTCTCCTTATTTTCATGATTTCCATATCCTTTTAGGGATCCTCTGTAAGAGCATGGCTTCTATGGATTTGTGCATTTCATTCATGTATTTTTGTAATTCTTTCTTATTTCCATCCATCATCTTTTTCAATTCTTTCATATTTTCATCCATCTTATTTTCCACCTTTCCAATATGGTGAAAATTTTATTTTCTTTCTTCTTGAGTCATGGTTGAGCTCTCTAGAGGTTTAATTGGTGAAATAACTTTTGGAGGAACCTTTGGAGCCATGGATTTTTGCATTTAATTCATGGGTTTTTGTAATTCTTCTTTATTTTCATCCATCATCTTTTTCAATTCTTTCATATTTTCATCCATCTTCTTTTCCACCTTTCCAATATGGTGAAAATATTATTTTCTTTCTTCTTGAGTCATGGTTGAGCTCTCTAGAGGTTTAATTAGTGAAATAACTTTTGGAGGAACCTTTGGAACCATGTGAGAAAATAATAATTCTTCTATTTTTCCTCTTTATGAAAAAATTTGAATCATTAAAAATAGATCTTTCAAACAAAAGTTATGCCAATTGTAAATTACGTACTTTTCAAACCCTTAATTTGGAGTATGTCTGGATGGTTGTTGTCCTAATATATCTCTGAACCCTTCCGAGTCTGAAATTTCAACCTCTAGTACTCTGATATGACTTCTTAAACTCCTGGAAATTTCACAGTCTGAACCTTCACTGATAAAAAGTTATAACACAAATACCAAAATGATTTATTTAAGACTACTTTCAGAATTAGTAAAAAACCCAACTTCCACATGATATATCTCACAAATTATAATGACACAAATTATGAAATTTTTTCCACAAGTAATTCAATGTCTCCTTAGGATTATTAAAATTTCAGTATGAAACTTCACCGAAATGTTTTTATAGAGAAAATAAAAAGATGGCTTGCTTGAGACTAATTTTAGGACTAGTCACAAACCCTAACTTCAATAAAAAAATATATCCAAAAATATAATGAACCATATTATAAAAATTTTACCACTTGTTCTTTGCTATCTTTTCTTAGTATCCTAAAAATTGCATTGTCTGACACTGTCCAGAAAAAAAAATTACAGCAAAAATCCCAAGATGTCTCATTTAAAATGGATTTTAGGATGAGTCAAAAACCCTATCTTCCATAGGCTATATCTTCGAAAGTATAACGAACCATGACCTAAAATTTTTATCAAAAATACTTGGATATGTCTCTCGAGCAACCTCCAAATTTCGTCCTCCGAAGCATGCCAGAAAAAATGTTAGTGAAAATGTCAAGATGACTCATTTCAATAAGCAAGACGCTAGGATCGATGCTATGATTCCAAATGTTAAAATCCAACGCCTTGAGAATGATAAAAAATCAATGAATAATAGTCCACTTTGAGGGGGAAACCTCATTTTACAATATATTCAATGTACAAGATGAAATGAGATGTGATCCCAAGACTAGGTCTCCTTGGTATATATATAAGAGACAAAGGGTACAATGAAGGGTTTTAGCCTACACACAAATATAACACAAGAAATATAATAATTCAATATCTAAGTCTTAATAAAGATTTTTATACTTAACATGGGGCTTTGTCTAAAGATTAACAATCCGACATGACAAGATGAAAAAAGTGCTTAAATCCAAACAATATGACTCAAGGGGTGGGGCGGATTCAATGAAAACCACCATCACTAGGGTTTGTAAGTTTCAGCATCACTAAGGTTTGTAAGTTTCCATGACCAAACTTTATTCAAATCTTTGGGAATGCTATACCACTTGAAATGCTATGTAAAAGCTAATACATACATTTCAAATTTACTACTTTGACCATTCTTGCAAAATGTGAAGTCATTGATTTCACTTTCTTTTATAAACTTAAAATACGTGTTTTTTAATAGCTAAATGAACAATATAGCCAAATGAACATTAACACACAAATTTTAATTAACTATTTTGTTGGGAGATGATTAGTCATGTCAATTACTTGTAATGTGTTTGAAAAGAAAATGGTCAACGAATCTTTTCGAGGATCCGCTTTCTTACTTGGGCTTCATTGATGATAGACGGCCACATTGTGGAAAGGTTGAGACTATCTGGCACACATCTAATTTTGGAATTGTAAGTACGCTTGGGACGGCTGGAACTTTGTTTGGAATATTTGCCCTCATCTCTTCTTCATTGAGATTCATTGGAAGGTTGATTTATTAGGTGATGTCAATTCCATTGGTCCTCTTCATTTGAAGAGGTGCTTGGCATTGTATTAGAGTTGACACCCCATTTATTATTATATGTTTTTCTATTAATACCCCCCAATCCCATTTATTTTATAGAAGCTTTATTATGAACTTGTGTCCAATGGTTTTATGTTCTTTTTTTTTTCTTTTAGAGAGTGGCGTTTTGTTGAATTAAGTATTCAATTTAGAGCTAAGAGCTCTCACCTTGAGAGGCATGTGAGAGGTTGCTTAGTTGAGGCACATTCTGAATCAAAGATTCTTTTCTTGTCCTTTAGGTAGATTTGTACTCGTTTGTTTATTAATGTATTCGATTTTTTATTAATATATGCAACACGTTTCCAGAAGGTTTTGTCATTTTAATTTTGCCAAAAGAAAATGTGTATTGCTATCCATGGGAAACACTTCTTTTGCAAAACAATTAAATAAACTCATATCAAAAAGTTAGTATCTTAATACTACAAACTCAACCTTTGGAATTTAATGTATAAATCACTTTTTTACTGTTAAAGTGCAATTCTAATGTGGTTCTGTAATAAGATATTAAGGTATTCGATTTTTTATTAATATATGCAGCACTCCAGAAGGTTTTGCCATTTTAATTTTGCCAAAAAAAAATGCACATAAGAATTGTTATCCATTTATGCTTATTAAATTGTATGGAAAACATTTCTCTTGCAAAACAATTAAATAAGCTCATATAAAAAAGTTGGTGTCCTAATACTACAAATTCAACCTTTGGAATTTAATATATAGATCAATTTTTTTAATGCTAAAGTACAATTCTAATGTGGTTCTGTAATAAGAAATTAATTGCAAAGCATGTGCCCTGTGAAACAGAGCAAGTATTCTTCTAATGTGGTTCTGTAATAAGAAATTAATTGCAAAGCATGTGCCTTGTGAAACAGAGCAAGTATTCTTTTAAAAAATGAACAATTATGTTTCTATCAATTTAATGTATAGATCAATTTTTTTAATACTAAAGTACAATTCTACTGTGGTTCTGTAATAAGAAATTAATTACAAAGCATGTGCCCTGTGAAACAGAGCAAGTATTCTTCTAATGTGGTTCTGTAATAAGAAATTAATTGCAAAGCATGTGCCCTGTGAAACAGAGCAAGTATTCTTCTAAAAATGGACAGTTATGTTTCTATCACAAATCATATCACATGCATAATTTTCCCTTAGGCTATTTGATTATGTTATACCCATAAGCATCTAGTATAATAACATACTCCATTATTGCAAAATTTAATACAAGTAAATTTAATACAAGTACAAAGAGAGATCAGATCTTGCCACTCTCAACTTGAAGATAAACAAATCTTCTAGTCGTATATATTTTTATTTATGTTTTGAGACTGAATATTTTTATTCTCTTTCAGAAACGACAATATTTTTATTAATAAACATAACCTACATTGTTATATCAAATAAATAGTGACAAAAGAGACGAGTAATTTGAATATACATAAGCTGCTTGTCTAAGATACGAAAACCCTTCATAACACTACAAATGTGAAGAGGGTCAATGGAACAAGTAATAACTAAATATTCTCACCATCTCACATCTAGAAATCAGTCAACTTGTAACGATGGAGGAATCCATATGTACCCAGGAGTTTGCCTGTATCCCACTCGAGCTGCAAGTTCGTCTGCCTCTTTAGGTCCCCGACTCCCTGGTGTGTAAGGGCAGGGTTTGATTTCTCCGTTATCAAAATAACATACTCCATTATTGCAAAATTTAATACAAGTAAATTTAATACAAGTACAAAGAGAGATCAGATCTTGCCACTCTCAACTCAATATAAACAAATCTCTTAGTCGTATATATTTTTAATATTTATGTTTTGGACTGAATATTTTATTCTTTAACAAACATATATTATTAATAAACATAACCCACATTGTTATATCAAATAAATAGTGACAAAAGAGACGAGTAATTTGAATATACATAAGCTGCTTGTCTAAGATACGAAAACCCTTCATAACACTACAAATGTGAAGAGGGTCAATGGAACAAGTAATAACTAAATATTCTCACCATCTCACATCTAGAAATCAGTCAACTTGTAACGATGGAGGAATCCATATGTACCCAGGAGTTTGCCTGTATCCCACTCGAGCTGCAAGTTCGTCTGCCTCTTTAGGTCCCCGACTCCCTGGTGTGTAAGGGCAGGGTTTGATTTCTCCGTTATCAATGCGATTCAACAATGGGGTAAAGATCTCCCATGCCACCTGTCATACCAAAATATAGGTAACCATTGTATACTGTTACTTGATGCTACGGCACATACACTCAATTTTATGGCCTATTCCATTATCTCCACTTAGTTAACTTGTGCAATTTTAAGGAGATAACTTTTCAGTGCTAACTTCAAATGAGATATCATAAAAGGAATCAATGAACCTTAAATTGGAATTTGTTATTAACATTGATACAACTACGGACAAATTCCAGCATAGTCTTTGACAACTTTTTAGGTATCATGCGAAATGAGGGAACAAACAGATCATGAATTCTTGAACCATTGAACATAAAGTATATATCAATTTGATTTTGCAACGCAAACATGGGGACCAATTCCTTTCATTTAAACTTGAGCAATCTATAGGTAAATCTAATAAGGTAGATCATAGGAAATACTAAATAGTCGATATCAATGGAAACTAAGCAAATCCAAGAAGTTGGATCTCCATTAGATTTCAAACATGGAAAGTAATCGAATTGGCAAACCGGTCTTTGTGATCCAATTTTGAGGGGGCAAAAAGAATTTAAATATTTATTAAAAGATAATACCATAATTCTGGTACCGCTAATGTTTTCCATATCAGGGTACATGAATAACCAAAAGTGGAAGTCCATGTATGCTGCAAAATGAGAATAGCTCCCATGCATAGAATTAAAAAAAAAAAGATCTGTGAAATGATAATGCTTAATTCATCAAAAGCATACCTATTTCAGTAAAGTAAGCATATTAATACCATTTTAATTTTATTGAATACTTGTTTATTTGAATCTTAATGGAGGCTACATTATTGGAAAACCCAAAAGACGCGTATCAAGTAAATCATTATGAAAGGAATTGCATTGACATCCACATATCCATCTACAAGTGCTATTGTATTTTCGACATCAAGGCTGTCATGTGGTTTGACCATTGTTTAAATCCATGAAATCCATCTACGTTAATAATTGAAACATTAGAAAGTCAAAGTTGCAAGTGATTTCTTTACCAAGGAGGAATGCTTCTATATCTAACTTTCTAGATTAGGAAGCATCTGTGTTGTGCCTGCATGTAATGTTCTCTTCATTTGCTTTCCTATTAAATTTGCAAATAAATTGTGGCTTTTCAGGTTCCTAAAGATGCATAAGAAAAATCCTTTTTCCAAGGAGCCACTGCATAACATCTTCATCGATCTAAGTATATATCTTCCCTTAAACTGTCTTCCCACTTACATAATAATAATACTTGATTTATCCTCACTTTTAACTATATAATTATCTGATACCTTGAATGCATAAGTAAATATAAGAATGCAAAATAGAGGTACAATCCCATGGTGCAGGCTGCATAGGCGAACATTTGAGTTGTTTGGGTGCCTATTCTATAAGATTCTAGAATATTCCCACTCAAGAGTTAGGATTAAAAGAATCTCAACATGTCAAGTAGAAATTTTATGAAAAGACTCAAGATTTTCCCTAATTGGAAGTAGTTTGAGGTTCCTATGCGGACAAACTAGGTGGGAAATGCTACAACTAGGCATGGTTTGATCTCTAAACATACGAAATTTTGAGAAGTAATAACCCATGCACAAGATCTTTTGAGAAGTGGCATAGCCACCAGAATGATCATTGCAAATGTTAGTATGGTGCTCTTCGAATACTTTCTCAGCCTCTTGTTCGTCTAGGCAACCCAAAAGAAGACTAGAAAAGGATCTTTTGAATAATGCTCCTCTTATAACAATATATCCCTAAGAAAGCAAGCATGCGAGCACACTTCTTTTGCTTAAAACAGCTGTTCTGAGGGTATTTCTTCCAAAGTCAGATACCTAACAATGTCATAATATCGATATGAGCTTGTGATGGATTGTCGATCCAATAGCATAGCATTCTCATCACGGAATCATGTTAACATGTTCATGTTCATCAGTGGAACGGGATCATCAATGACCTACATTGCCTTAATCATACCCTTTAACTTGCAGTCGCTTTTAAAATCTAATTCTTGAAGGACCATGATCCATTTACATGGCTCCTACAGAAGTAGTTATAATTAATGTATACAAATTAAGAGGCTTTCTTTCAAAACGAGGCATGAGCATAGTGGTTAGAACTAAAATCTCCTTGAAGAGCTCAAAAGCTTTGTTGAGCTTTCCCCATACACTTACATGAAACATTCCTTTTTAACAAGAATAATCAAGGACTTAATATTAAAAGCATAATTAGTAGGAGCCACTGAATAGCTCTTAGCTTTCTCAAGAATGAGCGAACATGAGTGAGTGTATAAGGCAGAGGTATTTCAGGAATCATTTCCATTTTTCCGAAATCAATTTCAATGCCTCTTCAAAAGATGATGAATCTCAAAAGATTTAGAGCTTCAACACTAGGAAAGGGAGGAAATCACTCAAAGATTTGAAAAAGGCCTCTAGGGTGATTGGCTCTATGCATGAATTTTCTAAGTGAATTATCCACACGTCTCAACAGTTTTGTGGATAATATCATGGAAGACATGGGTCATGGCACGTTGATAGGTTGCTCTAACATTCTTGAGTTCAAATGGAAAGACTACATAGAAGAGCGTTCCTTGTGACATAGTAAATGAGGCATTGTGCTAGTCCTCTGGGGCAATATGAATCTAATTATACCCCAAGGATCCAAATATTGCTATGTTTATGTTAGGACTAGTGGTCATCCTACTTTTGTGGATGTATGTGTTATATCACATTTGCTCTTGAGCCTTTTACTGCACTATTGAATGTGAAATTATCCCTATGGATTGTAGTAATTTACTCCTTGCCACAAATTATCAATATAATTGTAAGGCTACATACAACAAACTACCTCAAAACTTATAAGTTGCATAAGGACAATAAGGTGTACAAATTTAAATCATTAGTCAATTCATAGGGTCCTAACAAAAAAATAGTGAAGAAGGACATATACATATGCCATGTTAACGCCCCCCCCCCCAACCTAGGGGTATCTAAAGGAGATCAAGTCTCATGGCCCACAATGAAGACAATGATCTTGTTGATGATGATGATCAACATGTCCACCCATGGCAACCCAGCAAACCCCCTCAAATTTGCCTCTTCTACTTCAGATCAGCCAATCTCATCACATCTAGTCACACATTGTATGGGAGATGGCAAGCCAACGTCACCATGAGATATGTTAGTCCTTTTTTCATATGAAGTGTAGTACTTAATATACTAGGCATGTGAATGGGAATCATTGGTTGAAGTTGGATAATGGATCATAATCTCAAGAAGTTATGTTTGTTTCCTTGTTTCACCTTGGTGGCCAGCATCNGATATGTTAGTCCTTTTTTCATATGAAGTGTAGTACTTAATATACTAGGCATGTGAATGGGAATCATTGGTTGAAGTTGGATAATGGATCATAATCTCAAGAAGTTATGTTTGTTTCCTTGTTTCACCTTGGTGGCCAGCATCCGTGCCCTAGTCTTATGTTGTTACCCCCAAGGAAAAGGGGTACTACTTGGGGGCCCTCACAAGGGTAACACTTTGTTTCCTTGCCATACTTAACACTTACCATCTTGGAGCCTGTAGGTTGTCATAGTGTACCAAACTTCGGTAATGGGTCACGGTTCATTCTCTCATGAGAAGAGGGTTGAAGGCCCAAAGGTTGATTGTAGCTGCTAGTAAAAGAAGAATAAAGAAAGAAAGAAACAGTAGCAAAGTACTCTCAAAATCCAGTCCACATTTGAGCTCTACCCTTTTCGCGTTTTCCCAGTCCCAAAGCAGTGATGTTATAGCTTGAAACCTTATAAAGGGGACTTATAAATATGATACGAGGACAAATAAAAGGAAGAATAAGGGGTTGGAAAAATGTAGCGCTTAGAAAGTGGTAACTCAAGAGCAAGCGAACCCTCCACAAGTGCTCATAGAAATGGATTCAATGACACCATAAGCCATGAAGTAAGCCCAACACATACCACTATCACACTTACTCTTGAAGGGTTCTTTTCTTTCTTGTTTCCCCTGGGACATATCCCTCTACTTGTGTCTTTTCTTTCACTGTTGTGGTTGGCACATCTAATATGTTGTATTTTTCTTATTTACAGAGCATTAGTTTTACTAGTGTTCTTTTACTTCGTTACCATTAACATATATATCATGTACTGAGCAGTAGCAACATAAACAAGAGACAAAAAAGAACACAAGGGATTTATCATGGGAAAACCCCAAATGGGGGAAAAACCCAACAACCTATCTTAGATAGATTTCGTTCACAAAGCAAGTCCAATTAGATAAACCCTAGCACAAGTGCTAGCTGAACCATAAATACCACCCCAGTTGTAGCAACAACACCATACAAAGGTAGCACACCTCCTCAAGGACTAGCGCACAAGAGAGATACCAAAAGACTGAGAAAGAATAAAATCTGCAGCTGTAGCTATTGTGTCACGTCCTCCAAACTTGCGCCTTGCTTCTGTGTAGCTGGGAGAGAGTGAGTGAGTGAACAAATGAGCCAGGACATCCTCTATTTATAGTCTTCCTGGCCACTAGGTTGGGCCAACTTCTTCTTTGGACATGTGTCTTTTCATTATTAATTTATTCTTCTGGGCCGACTTCTCTTCTAGGGTATTTCAATATCTGTTCAATGGATCTCTTGCTTCCAGAATCTTCTCCACATCCAAGAAAGGTCATCTAGGAGGGAAAGATCCTCCCGCAGCTACCAAAACATCAACACTCCCTCTTAGCTAGGGAGGCATATTTCATGATGTCTTCATCTGGTAGTCCACTGACTACTCTGCAGTCTGCTCGTAGGCACATGGCTGCTACAATGCCTTCGGTAGCTCGAATCATCAGGCACAGTCTCTGCGATCAAGCGGTAGCACACATAGCTACATCAAGCAATCTAGTAATCTCTATGACAATCAGCTAGTAGCACACAACTATTATAATGCCATCTAATAGATCACAACTACTGCCAAGCAGTACACAACTACTATATAGTGACACACAATCACTGCTAGTGGAACACATCCACTGTAGTAGCACACAGCTATTGTCCAGAGTCACATAGCCTCCGCCAATGGAACACATCCACCGAAGTAGCACACAGCTACTGTCTGGAGTCACACAACCTCCGCCAGTGGAACCCATCCACCAAAGTAGCACACAACTAATGTCCGAAGTCACACAACCTCTGCCAGTGGAACACATCCACCGAAGTAGCACACAATCCAGAGTCACACAACCTCTGCCAGTGGAACACATCCATCGAAGTAGCACACAACTACTGTCCAGAGTCACACAGCCTCCGCCATAGTCTTACGACTATGTGTGTGATGTTTCTTCTCTCAGCAGGTTCGACAATGCATCACCCCCTCAGTCACCTCACGTGACTGATCCAAGGAACACTTGGCTAGAGGGGTTGTCGGCATGAGAAGAAACATCACACCTCCCTCTCAACGAGGGTGGACATTCGAAAACACTCCAAGCTTGTCCCTGAAGTACTCATACTTCACTCTTGATAAGGGCTTGGTGAGGATGTTCGTTATCTGCTCGTCCATGGTTATATACTAGAGCTCCACAACTCCTCTCTACACTAGGTCCCGGATGTAATGATATTTGATCTCTATATGCTTAGACCTGTCATGGAATACAAGGTTCTCAGTAAGCTTCACGAACCTTTGATTGTCACAATGTATCAAAGTTGGCTCCAATTCTAGATCAAATATCCCAACTAGCAACTTCCGGAGCCACACTGCTTCATGGCTTGCCACGCTTGATGCGATATGCTCTGCTTCTGATGTATTGAGTGCCACTGATGTCTGCTTCTTGCTCAACCATGAGATCATGCCTGATCCCAAACTAAAACAACATCCAGAAGTACTCTTCTGATCCACTGCACTCCCTGCCCAGTCAGACTTTGTATATCCCTGCAACTTCACATCTCCACCTGAGACATATCTCAATCCATATCCAACCGTACCACGAAGGTACCTCAATATATGCTTTACTGCCATCCAATGTACCTGTCTAGGTTCAACCATGTGTTGACTCAAGGTATTCACTGCAAAGCATATGTCTGGCCTGGTGTTAACCAAGTACATCAAGGATCCAATCAATTGTCTGTACATCGTGGGATGACCAAATCTGAAGATTTGTCACTTAAGAGCATCAGATTTATCATCATGGGTGTGGTCATGGACTTGCAGTCCATCATCCTGAATCTCTGTAGAATCTCAACAGTATATTTTTCTTGGCTAAGGAAAATCTCATCTGATCTCTGCCACACTTCCAATCCCAAGAAGTAATGCATTAGACCTTGATCCTTCATCTCGAAATCTGAAGCGAGCTCTCTCTTGCACCCAACTATGAGATTCTCATCTCCTGTCAGAAACAGGTCATCCACATGTAGGATCAATGGGCAACCATCAAATAACTGTTTGATCTGGCATATCATGCCATGGGTGCTTGTTTAGGCCTGTAAAAAGCCTTCTTCAATCTGCAGACATGAGTCTTCTTCTCATGTATCTTGTGGTTTCTCTATGTACACTTCTTCTGGATACTAGAGCAAGTGTCTCGTCATAATCTTCTCCCTCTTGCTGGGAGAATCCTCAAGCCACAAATCAAGCTTTGTACATCTCTATGCCGCCATTTGCAGCATGCTTGATCTTGTAAATCGACTTGGAAGTCACTACTGACTTCCCTTCTGGTCTCGAAACCACCTCTCACACATCATTCTTCATGATGGATTGATACTCCTCCATCATGGCATCCTTCCAATCCTGCTTCCCAACAGCTTCTTCAATGGTGGAAGGCTCTGAATCAATGATGTTGCTCATCAGCGCCACATAGCTGGAAAATATGTGTGGTTTCTAGAACTGAGGAAAAACCTAAATCCCAGTCCTTCTGACTGGCTTCCTCCTCTGTCACTGCAGCAACATCTATCGAGAAAAGGGAATCCTCCCAGGAGATCTCACATCTCCTAGAAGCCTCTGAAGATTCGATCTAGCCTCCTCAACCCATGGCACCTGTCTGTCAATTCTGGAAGATGTCTCTCTCTCCTATTTGAGACTGAGAAGTAATACTTTTTGAATGAAAGTCTCTAAGCTGTTAGCGACAATTCTTGTCTTCGGCATCGGGATATCCAGGTCTGCAGGTTGCACGAGGAGCGCCCAAGCGCAGCGCACAGAAGAAGTCCTTTTTGGGCCTAAAATCAAGCGAGCGGGCAAAATTATAGTGTCAACGGTTCAGATTCATCCAAAGGAGCAGATCAACGGTTGGCGGGGAATCGCGATTAACGAAGTTGCGCCGAGGTTAGCGCAATGGATAGCGCCCATATTGTGTGCAAGGAAAGATAGCAGCCATCCATCCAGAGGACGCGTGGCACGAAATCTAGTCGCGTCGGCGTTTCGGCATTCGGGAGTTCGAAGGGTGAAGGTTCTGTGTTTCCCTATATCTCGAAACCCCGAACCCCGAAAGCGCCGAGGGCGCCCAAAGTCGAGCCCGCAATATTACGGAGCATTCTCAGCCGTCCATCCAAAGGGGACACCTGGCGCCCAATTGAGCCATCTCGGTGTTTCGCCCATCGCGACTCCGAGGCACAAGGAGCAGCTTCGTCGTATTCCCGATACGCGAGGTGCCGGGAATGTCCAAGACTTAGGCCCACAGCATCGTCGAGCGGGTCCAGGACCGTCAGATCTGAGAAGGACGCGTGGCGCCAAATTTAACCATCTCGGCGTTTTGCTCATCGCGACTATGATAAGCAAGGATCAACCCCTCCATATTCGCGAACGCCGAAAGCGCCTTCGAGAATAAACGCAGGGTCACAACCCGCGGTCACTTGAGAAAGGAAGAGAGTTATGCAAAGATGCCAAAGCGTCGAGTTTTGCCACAGAAGGGAATACCGCGTCCTCCAAGACCAATTTAGCCCGGCTTCGATCCTGGTCCTCGCTAAAGAATTAAATGAAGCTAAACAAAGGTAGTTGAAACCTCAGCTCACTTATTGAATGCAAGGTATGGGGGTTCCGGCAGACAGTCTGCCCGAGACGGTCCTATACACTGATTTTCTCCAAAGGGTCATGGCTGGTCCTCATCTGACCAGAGAAAGTCTGCGCACACCATGTTGGCCTTTAATGTTGCAACTATCTCCCCTGCAAGAGCCATGCGCAGTTAAGGTGGCGTCTGACGAAAGTTATCCGTCTGAATTCGGCTGAAGGGACACCACGCCTTGGATGACTGAACATGCCTCTGATAGACGAATTTTGTTGAGTATATAGACTCAGTCTTGGTATTTTGTAATCTATCGAAGGTTGAGCAAAGCTCCCGATTGTAAAGTTATGATGAAGCGCTGGTCGCTCTGGTTAATGTATAAGGCATTTGAGACTTCTTACTTTATGGATGTCAGTTTCTCTTCCATCTCTTTGTATACTGTGTTAGAACAACTCGGAATTGGAGGATCCAGTCGAGTTGTAGCTGTTATAGGATGATGTAGGTTGGATCACTATAACAGTTGCATTGTTTCTAATCGGTTCCTGTGATTTTCTTAGCGCTGAACGACTTGGAATTGGAGGATCCAGTCGAGTCACCCCTCAGCTCCTTGAAACTCTGGACCAAGAGGATCTTGGCTTCTAAGTTTTTCTTCCTCAAGCTTCCGAAGGCCTGTTGCCCGAAGCAGTCTTGCTCACCCTTCCCACAAGTCTTCCATCTACCACCCTTTAATCATTTACTGATAGAAGTTGGATCAAGACCTCCCTTGCTATCTACATACCAGGGTCGGTTTCCTGAGTTAAAGTTGTACCTTCTTGAGTCTTTATCCATTCGATCACCCATTCAAAACTATCGTGACATAAAACTGATGGGCGTCGGGCTCTGCTCCTGCAAGCAATCCAGGAGTGACTTCTGACGCTAACATAAGCCACCGACTCTCTCTAAGATCAGGCTCACTATGAATCTGCATGATCCCTCTGAAGCTTGACTCCCTTCGAGTCTATACGATCTCCGGAGCCACCTGCTTCCACTGCATCTGTTGACTTCTTCTAAAGTCTGATCTCCTATGGACTGTGCTGGGAGGTTGCTCCTCCCTACTGGATCCTAAGGGTTGACTCCCTCTGAAATCTAGCTCCTTTTGAGATGGTACTTGGTGGGGCCGCCTGCCTCACTATTGGAGTCATCTGCTTCTCTTGATAGTATGGCTTATTAATGCCATGTATCTGTATGAGAACATGCTTGTTTATTGCATCGTTTCTAGGTACCCTTCTAGCACTACTGACTCTTCCTGATGATCTGAAGAGTGGTCAAATTAACTGTACAGTCATCTTTGGAGCCTTCTGCTCCTTACAGTCAATCTCCATAAGAGATATTCTCCTTCGTCTTCTACTTCACATGGGTGTCTACATTCATGTACACAGTTATATGTCTCGACTAGAGATTGTTTAAATAGTTGCCTCCTGCAACCGTCATCATAGCTCCTTCTCAGAGCTATCACATGTGACCTACTCGGAACAAGAGACAAGAACGACATTTCCATGGTAACCTCCATGGAATGGTTAGTAATCAAGAACATCTCCTTGAGGAGATCAATTTCATCTTGCACACAAGTATATCATTAACAATGAGCATTTTCTTAATGGTAATCGTACCGATAGTATTCAGGTGTACCTAAACATTTGATAGCAATAGAAAATAATAAGGCTATAAAGATTGTTATCCTAGGTACAATACTTTCTTAAGCAACAACAATATAAAATATCAAACCTGATATGCAAACCTGGAGTTTGGTGTTGTTGTCCTGCTTGAGTTTACTTCTATCGTTCATATGAAAACACCATTGTCTAAAAGACAAATTCTTCATCCTTTGATGCCTTTGAGTGCTCTTCGACTTCTGATGTATGTGCATGGTGTTTCTTCTTCTCCTTTTCTTTCTCATGTTTGTGAGGACATTGTGCGGCATAATGTCCCATCTTCTTGCAATTGAAGCATTGAACCTTTGACACATCCCTCTTACGACGTGGCTTCTTAGACCTCCTTGGACTGGCTTCTTCCCTTTCCTTTCTCCTCTTCACTTGTGCTGCAAGTGCTTGGTTTTCCTCATCATCTACCTTTTGTTTCTTGGACATCAATCTAGATTCCTCTTGAGAGCAATCTACCCATAACTTGTCAAACTTGGGTAACTTTCTTCTTGCACAAATTCCTTGGACAAATGGGTCCCAAGAGGGAGGGAAACCATTTAGCGTAGTGGTTACTAGTTCAACATCTTCTACTGGATCTTCAATGGCTGCTAACTGGTCTTTGATCTGTGAGATCCTTGTAAAGAAGTTGGCTATTGACTCTGACTTGTTCATAGTCACATTTCTGAGTTGATGTCGTAGGGTAAGCTTCCAACTAGTGTTCTTGCTTTCATAGACTCTGGTTAGGGAAAAAAACATTTCCTTTGCAGTCTTTAGTTCTGATACAATGGGTATCAGGTGATCTTTGATTGAGTCTATCAAGATCCTCTTAGCCTTGACCTCATTCTTCTTGAAATTTGCCTTTGCTTCTTCGTCTTCGGGTTCTGGAAGCATCTTCTTGACGTGATCCAATAATTCATTCTCTTCTAGAAGGAGTTGTATTCTATGCTTCTAGGATCTGAAGTTATCTGCTCCGTCCAATCTATCCTCAACTCTCATATTGGTTGACATTTTCATCGATAGAGACCCTAGCACTAAAAAACCTTGATTTTTCAAACTTCACCAAACTGCACGTTGAGGGTTTCAGGGGGTGCGCTAGGTTAGGGCGCATTGCTCTGTGAAGGAATTATTCCCAATGTTTTTGGGATAGTGCTCAACGAGCTTGACAAAGTATTGCAGTTGCAAGGTGCTGCTGTAGCCATCTTCCTTCCAATTGTCGAACTATTCTAAAGGTAACCAACTCTGATACCATGTTGGAATTTTCTTATTTACAGAGAATTAGTGTTACTAGTGTTCTTTTACTTCGTTACCATTAACATATATATCATGTACTGAGCAGTAGCAAATAAACAAGAGACAGAAAAGAACACAAGAGATTTATCCTGGGAAAAACCCAACAACCTTTCTTAGAAAGATTCCGTTCACAAAGCAAGTCCAATCAAATAAACCCTAGCACAAGTTCTAGCTTAACCAGAAATACCACCCCAGTTGCAGCAGCAACACCATAGAAAGGTAGTGCACCTCCTCAAGGAGTAGCGCACAAGAGAGAGAGACCAAAAGACTGAGCAAGAATAAACTGTGCAGTTGCAGCGACTGCGTCACCTCCTCCAAACTTGCGCCTTGCTTCTATGTAGTTGGGAGAGAGTGAGTGAGTGAACAAATGAACAAGGACGTCCTCTATTTATAGTCTTCCTAGCCATTAGGCTGGACCGACTTCTTCTCTGGACATGTGTCTTTTCATTATTACTTTATTCTTCTGGGCTAACTTCTCTTCTAGGGTATTTCAATATTTGTTCAATGGATCTCTTGCTTCCGAAATATTCTTTGCATCTAAGAAAGGTCATCTAGGAGGGAAAGATCCTCCCACAACTACCAAAACATCAACATAATAGGGTCTGATGAAATTCCTCCCATATTCAAACTTGCCAACTTACATAAAGTCTTGAGCTAATCGGAAATTTGAAGGGGATACTTAATGTGAACTATTTATGTGGCTTATACCTTAAGAAACAACTTACTTTGTATGATCTAAGGACTGGTATATCTTATGAACATTGGCTTTACTTGATTTCATACTTTGTTTTGATTTGGATGCCCCTGACATGGTACTTTGAAGGATGCCCCAGGCTTTCACCCAGGAGGTTGTGCCTTTATTGCAAGATATGGCACGTGTGATGTACAGCATTGAGTTACCCAGTGGCTTGACACATTCAGATACTGGCTCTCACATCTTCAAGACCTTGGATGACGAACATATCGGCTTGCTTATGCTAGATATGGTCATGGTGGCATAGAGATGGGAAAGAAGCCCAAACCCTGGGCTCTACACCCTAGAGACTATCATGTGTTGGATGGAGGACATTACATTGGGAGATGGTTGGAGGACATACATAGATGACATACAACCTTCTCCTCCTTGGACGTCATCCACTACATCTTGGATGTTGAGCATCAGGATGATGACGTCATGTTAGGGTTGTTGGATTTTCCTTATTTACAGAGCATTAGTGTTACTAGTGTTCCTTTACTTCGTTACCATTAACATATATATCATGTACTGAGCAGTAACAACATAAACAAGAGACAGAAAATAACACAAGAGATTTAGCCCGGGAAAACCCCAGCAACCTTTCTTAGATAGATTTCGTTTACAAAGCAAGTCCAATCAGATAAACCCTAGCACAAGTGTTAACTTAACCAGAAATACCACCCTAGCTGCAGCAGCAACACCATACAAAGGTAGTGCACCTCCTCAAGTAGCGCACAAGAGAGAGATACCAATAGACGGAACAAGAATAAACTGTACAGTTGCAGCTACTGCGTCACCTCCTCTAAACTTGCGCCTTGCTTCTCTGTAGTTGGGAGAGTGTGGGTGAGTGAACAAATGAGCTAAGGCACCTCCTTATTTATAGTCTTCTTGTCCTTCTAGTTGGGTCGACTTCTCTTCTGGGAAGGAGCCTTTTCATTATACTTTATTCTTCCGGGCCGACTTCTCTTCTAGGGTATTTCAACATCTATCCAATAGATCTCTTGCTTCTGGAATCTTCTTCCCATCTAAGAAAGGTCATCTAGGAGGGAAAGATCCTCCCGTAGCTACCAAAACATCAACACTCCCTCTTAGCTAGGGAGGCATCTTCCACGATGTCTTCATCTGGTAGTCCACTGACTACTCTGCAATCTGCTAGCAGGCACACAGCTGCTACAATGCCTTCGGTAGCTCAAATCATCAGGAACAGTCTTTGCGATCAAAAGGTAGCACACACAGCTACATCCAAACGATCTAGTAATCTCCATGACAATCAGCTAGTGACACACAACTATTATAATGTCATCCAATAGATCGCAACTACTGTCACGTAGTACACAACTACTGTCCAGTGACACACAGTCACTGCCAGTGGAATACATCCACTGTAGTAGCACACAGCTACTGTCCAGAGACACACAGTTTCCGCCAGTGATACTCAACCACCGAAGTAGCACACAACTACTGCCCGGAGTCACACAACCTCCGCCAGTGGAACACATCCACCGAAGTAGCACACAGCTACTGCACGGAGTCACACAGCCTTCGATAGTGGAACACATCCACAGAAGTAGCACACAACTATTGTCCGGAGTCACACAACCTCTACCAATGGAACACATCCACCGAAGTAGCACACAGCTACTGCCCAGAGTCACATGGCCTCCACCAGTGGAACACATCCACCGAAGTAGCACACAGCTACTGTTCGGATACACACAGCCTCCGCCAGTGGAACAAATCCACCGAAGTAGCACCAACTATTGTCCGGAGTCACACAGCCTCCGCTAGTGAAACACATCCATCGAAGTAGCACACAACTACTGTCCGGAGTCACACAAGCTTCACCAGTGGAACACATCCACCGAAGTAGCACACAACTAATGTCTGGAGTCACACAACCTCTGCCAGTGGAAAACATCCACCGAAGTAGCACACAACTACTGTTCGGAGACACACAGTCTCCGCCATAGTCTTACGACTACGTGTGCGATGTTTCTTCTCCCAGCAGGTCCGACAGTGCATTACCCCCTCAGTCACCTCCCGTGATTGATCCAGGTAACCCTTGGCCAGAGGGGTTAGCCAGAATGAGAAGAAACAACACACCTCCCTCTCAACGAGGGTGGACAGTCGGCAACACTCCAAGCTTGTCCCTAAAGTGCTCATACTTCACTCTTTGATAAGGGCTTGGTTAGAATGTCTGCTATCTGCTCATCCATGGATATGTACTGGAGTTCCACAGCTCCTCTCTGCACCATGTCCCGGATGTAATGATATTTGATCTCTATATGCTTAGACCTGTCATGGTATACAAGGTTCTTGGTAAGCTTCACGCAACTTTGATTGTCACAATGTATCAAAGTTGGCTCCAATTCTAGATCAAATATCTCGGCTAGCAACTTTCGGAGCCACACTGCTTCACGGCTTGCCACACTTGTTGCGATATACTCTGCTTCTAATGTACTGAGTGCCACTGATGTCTGCTTCTTGCTCAACCATGATATCATGCTTGATCCCAGACTGAAACAACATCTGGAAGTACTCTTCCGATCCACTGCACTCCCTGCCTAGTCAGAAACTGTATATCCCTGCAGCTTCACATCTCCACCTGAGACATATCTCAATCCATATCCAACCGTACCACGAAGGTACCTCAACATATGCTTCGCTTCCATCCAATGTACCTGTCTAGGTTCAACCATGTGTTGACTCAAGGTATTCATTACAAAGCATATGTTTGGCCTGGTGTTAAACAAGTATATCAAGGATCCAATCAACTGTTTGTACATCGTGGGATCCACCAAATATGAATATTTTTCACTCAAGAGCTTCAGATTTATCGTCATGGGTGTGGTCATGGACTTGCATTCCATCATCCCGAATCTATGTAGAATCTCAACAGTATATTTTCCTTGGCTAAGGAAAATATCCTCTGATCTCTGACACACTTCCAATCCCAAGAAGTAATGCATCAAACCTAGATCCTTCATCTTGAACTCTGAAACGAGCTCCCTCTTGGACCCAACTATGAGCTTCTCATTTCCTGTCAGAAACAGGTCATCCACATGTAGGATCAATGGGCAAGCATCCCCAAGCTCATCAGATAACTGTTTGATCTGGCATATCATGCCTTGGGTGCTTGTTTAGGCCCGTACAAAAACTTCTTCAATCTACAAACATGAGACTCATTCTCATGTATCTTGTGGTTGCTCTATGTACACTTCTTCTGGCTAGCAAAGAAAGTGTCTCGTCATAATCTTCTCCGTCTTGCTGGGAGAATCCTTAGGACACAAATCAAGCTCCCTCTGAAGCTTGAATCCCTTTGAGTCTATATGATATCCAGAGCCCCCTGCTTGCGTTGCATCTGTTGACTTCTTCTGAAGGCTGATCTCCTATGGATTGTATTGGGAGGTTGCTCCTCCCTATTGGATCCTAAGGGTTGACTCCCTCTAAAATCTAGCTCCTTATGAGCTGGTACTTGGTGGGGCCGCCTGCCTCACCACTAGTGGAGTGATTTGCTTCTCTTCATAGTATGGCTTATCAATGTCACGTATCTGTATTTCCTTTGCATTATGCAAGGTATCATGAGAACATGCTTGTTTACTGCATTGTTTCTAGGTAGGCCCTTCTAGTACTACTTACTCTTCTTGATGATATGAAGATTGGTCAAATTAATTGTACGGTCACCTTTGGAGCCTTTTGCTTCTCACAGTGAATCTCCATAAGAGATACTCTTCTTCGTCTTCTCCTTCTCCTTCACATGGAACATTTTCTTAATCATAATCGTACCGATAGTATTCAGGTGTACCTAAACATTTGATAGCAATAGCAAATGATAAAGTTGTAAAGACTGCTATCCTAGGTACAATACTTTCTTAAGCAACAACAATATAAAATATCAAACCTGATATGCAAACTTGGAATCTGGTGTTGTTGTCCTGCTTGACTTTCATTCTATCATTCATATGGAAACACCATTCTCTAAAAGACAAATTCTTCATCCTTTGATGCCTTTGAGTGCTCTTCGACATCTACTGCATGTGCATGGTGTTTCTTCTTCTCCTTTTCATTTCTATCCGGACATTGAAAGGCATAATGTCCCAACTTCTGGCAACTGTAGCATTTGATCTTTGACGCATCCTTCTTGTAACGAGGTCT
>SNQJ01S0108748.1:0-17051 GCA_010110895.2 Picea sitchensis
TGGAGTGGGATTGCATCAGTACAGGCACCGGGGTTGCTAGAGGTTTTGGGCACGGGGGCCAGGATATCCGTATGATATCTTGGAGCTAGGAAGTTACCTAGTTGGCAGGGTGGAACTAGGTTTTGGGCAGTGTTTTACAGTGCAGCAGTGGTCAAGAAGGCAAGCAAACAAATGGAGGGTTATTAGCATCAGACCTAGGTATTTAAAATTATGCATTTTTTAATTATGTTAGAAAATTTTATTATTCATTGTTAAATTTAAGTTACTGAATTTACTATTATGAAGATTATTATGTTGTTATGAAGTTACTGTCTTAGTTTATGAAATAAATTGATGCTTAAATCTATTTGGCTATTACAGTCAGTCAAGAACTCAATGATGTAAAAGAGAAAGAAAACAAACACTCATGAAAATCCTCAAATAAAGAGCTACAAGAAACAAAAATCAAGCTAGGTTGTCATAAGAGTCCAAATCATCTAAAAAATGATATGTTTCAAATGAATACAAGAAGGATCAATACCAAGAAACCTTTGCAAACCTTAGTTCATGAACAATCCTAAACAATCAAGCAATTTGAAAGCTTTACGAGACGATAAACTCAAAAGGCAAAAGGAACCAAGGGATCCTGTTAACCCAAGGGGATCACAAATAAGAGAAAAATTTCAAATTCAAAGGATAAACAAAAATGAATGATAAGTTCCCAACTCTTATAAAAACAAAGTCAAGAGTATTCAAAGGTCTCTAAGAAACAATCCCC
Source organism: Picea sitchensis (assembly GCA_010110895.2). Lineage (NCBI taxonomy): Eukaryota > Viridiplantae > Streptophyta > Pinopsida > Pinales > Pinaceae > Picea > Picea sitchensis. The sequence goes on from SNQJ01S0108748.1 coordinate 758, forward strand.
TTACGATCAGACTAAGAAAAAGTGACGAGAAAAGGGAAGAAAAAACTAGAAAATGATATCAACGCTCTTGTTTCCAAAGGGATAGAGTGCTACAAAACTATGGTATACACTACAGGGGTGACTTGATCCTAGATAAACACTTTGGTTTACATAGTAGAGGAGCATTTCCCTTCCCCAAAAATTAGAAAAAAGGCTAAAAGCTCAGAAAGCTTTGCCAAAGACTCTATGAAATCTTCAACAAAGAAGAGAGAAAGGGAACTATATCAGAAAGAAACAACAAATAATATCTAAACATGGGAAAAATCTCATACAATCCAAGGAAAGACAAGTCAATGTCCTTCCCTAGTGGAGTCACCAATTTCTGTTACGAAAATATTTCCCTATGGACAGGAGAAATTTCCCTTCGATTACTGACCCATATACCAAGACAAAAACAATCATTTGGACACTACCATTCCTATAAAATCATTTTTCTTATCGAAAAAGAGAGGATAAGGTAAAGTAGGATGTACTCTGTTTATGATATTTTTCCTAGATTCTCCTATCCGCAAGCGTGATCCAATTCCTGGCACAAATCAATACCTACAATGAAAAACAAGAAACAAGAGACTTCCTTCTACTCTAATGGATTAGGGAAAATAAATTCATCTATTAAAATTAAATTAAACATAGAAAAGAACATGAAACCACATACTTGAAGGAAAGAGGAAAAGTATATTAAATAATAACAAGGAAAACTTACAGACCATGAATCATGTCAGTTGCAACTCCTCCAATATGTCCTTGTCTAACACTTGCAAGAATCCTGTGATCATAAGTCTGATATATCTAGGATTCCTCGTCTTATCCATGGAAATCACTCATTATATAGGATTTGGAGGCTTAACCACCATTGATAATATCACTCACTATATCCACTAAGATGGGATCTCCAATACTTTTAGGGAGAAAATATCTATCAAGGATTTTAGGGAGAAAATATCTCTCAAGGATTTTAAGGAGGAAATATCTCTCAAGATCCACCAAATTAGGATTTTGGTTTAAGAAAATATCTCAACCATACATGAGATTCTCAACCTCTCCTTGAGGTTAGGAAACTAAATGTCAGGTGGATTCTCACACTAAATTAATTTCCTATTTATGAATATTAATGAATAATTTATCTGCACATAGTATTGTGACATATTAATAATATTTCTCCTCCACATTGACTAGGGATTGTGACATATGTTATTTCATGGTGTCAAGGTGTATGTGACACTTAGAAAGGTGCATATGAAACTTTTACGACACTTGCAACACTTAGGTGTAAATAGGAATGACTCTTAAGTGTGACATTTTGGTGTGTAACAACAATACAGGTGCAGTACCTTCCTACAAATGAGCAATTTGTTGATGTTCTTACCAAAGCATGATGAATTTTGAGTACTTTCGTGACAGAGTTGGCATGGCTGAGAATGCCTTCCTCACTGAGAGGGAGTGTTGATGTTTTCATCTTCCTGATACATTCTCTAGATCGTACTCATCTGGGACTGAGTTGAGTTGATATGTGAGGACACTTATCCGAGAAGGTATAAGTGGGAAACTTATCTGAGAAGGGATAAGTGGATTTGGGCTTATCCGAGAAGGGATAAGTGTGTTGATCCATGAGGACACTTATCCGAGAATGGATATCCCAATGTACATTATGGAGAGCACATGAGGACATGTCAAGGGATTTCACCTTTACATCACACACTATGGGGATTTGTTGCAGAATATCTCTCTCGTTGAGAGGGAGTGTTGATGTTTGGAAAAAATCGGGAATACATTCTCTTAGATTAATAATTAATAATATAATTGTTTATTATAATAAATAATTATTGATTATCCAAGGGACACATCCTTTCATCGATGGTCACCATATGTTCTCTATATATGGAACACTCATCATTGTAATAAAAAATATCGATCCTATCTCATATGAAGAAAAACAACAAGGCATATATAAAAATTCGAATTGGTGTCATATTAGCCGAGCTAGACTATATTTAACAATAGGAGATAGGAATCGATGTTGAAATACAAAATATAGATATTGTATAGATTCAATGAACACGAATTTTGTTTTTAGGGAATCTATGAGCCAAAACCAGAGTTATTTGTGATAGTGTCAGAGGCTAGAGTCATAGCTATGTTCTATAAGTATACAAAAGTGTATTGATCTAGTACCCAAGATTGAATACCTAATATGAATACTTAATTCTAAAAGAATCAACAAGATGAAAGAGTTAATTATCATCACTAATTTGTTGAAATCATATAATTTTGGAGGTCCAAAAGTTCTTCAATGAGAAGGTGTGATCCACAAGGATCAAAGGAATGGTCACAGAGGTTTAGGAGGTTATGGAACACTCGTAGAGGTCCCAGGGGATCCATAAATGATCAAAATTTGATATTCTTAAATCCTCCCGAAAACAACATCATTGTATAGAGCTCATCATAGACTTTCCAATGGTGTAAATGACAAGTTAAAAAGGTTCATATGAAAACATTATAAGCAGTCAAAGTTCAGACAAACTTGGTAAAAGTCAAAGGTCAAAGGGAAAAGTAAAATAGGTGACACGTGTCACCACTACAAGGGTGACACATGGTATATTGTTATTGGTAGTTGACTGGGAATATCATACTTCCAAGTGGATGAATTACAGGTTGACAAGTGGTCCAATGATATATTGACAAGTGGCATGTACGAGCCAATGAGAGACCGCCATGTGGTAGCCTCTCATTGGTCAATATTGGTCAAGGTTGTGTAAAATTATGGAGTCGATGAGGGTCAAACCTATGACCTCCATAACCTCCCTAAGACTTAACACAAGAACCACTACGAACACGCCATAGTGTGAGTCTTAACCACTATATATTCTAAATATTATTTAAATTTGGTTGATGATTCGTTTGGGGGATAAAAGGGGTCAAGGGCTAGCCCCGAGCCCCTGGTTTAAATGTTATACCAAACGATGCATACCATAACACCCATGGAGATAAGGAATATTCATGTAGTATTTTTATACCACATCTATACTATATTATATATATATATATATATATATATATATAGTTTCAACTATATACTATATATATAAAACAAATAACAAACTAATATCCCATGGAATCATATTGAACCCAAAACCTCTGGGATATAATTTGGATGCATGACCAATACACCAATAGTCCCTCTTGTTACGAGATACCCTCCGTATTTAGTTTTAAGTTGCAGTTTGGTGTAGATAAGGGGGTTTGACTTGCGCCCTATATATTGGGCATGGATCCCAATGTCTGGCACAAATCAATGTTATGAACCAAATGCTCAAAATATCATAAAATAATAGAGGTACACACTATGTATAGAATGTCAATGTGGAGAAAAACTTCAATATAGATAAGTTACACAATAAATCTTTAAAGAATAGGGGAACCCCCTCCAAATAAACAAATACCATTCATACTTCACAATTTACATGTCAATAATGAATACATGATCTCTTATATATATATATATCTATTCACACATGCACATGAGGCCCCTTTATCACTAGTTCGACCCTATTACATATGTATTTACACATTACATGTACATTTAAGCCTGTATCTTTGTCCTCAAAGATTTTCATTTAAAGGCTTCACATGTGATGAAACCAAGTAATATGATTTTCTTATGTTCATTCATTCTTCAATCCATTGTTGATGATCTATCCATCCAAAATCAATTCTTTTTGGTCTTAATCCTTGGTGTCTAGTTGTTTCATAACTTTCTTTCCTTTTATTCCATGTATTTTTGTTTAAGCTTCTCCAATTTGTAGTCGTTATTAGTCTTCGATAATATCTGGTTGAAGAGTAGTTTGGTGATTCCTTGTTCCATGAATATTGTCAAGTATTCCATCTTCTTCCTTCATAATGTTGATATTGTCCTTCTTTTCTTCCTTGAAATATTTCTTGGTAATAAGTGTGTCTATATGATTTCCCATTTGATGGTCTTCCTTCACTTTGCACATGCATTTCATTTATCTTCTTTTTAGCAACAATGGAATCTTCGATCATCTTTTCTTGTTCTTTGATTACTCTAGCCTCCGAGATAATAGCATCATAGTTGGCATGTACATTCTCTATATGGAGTTCTACTTCTTCAAGTATCTTCTGTTGACCTTCTTGAATTTTGTCTTCTTTCTCTTTTTGAAGCTATAATGTGATCCCATCTAACATATTTTGATGTCCTTCTTCAGTTCTGGATTGTATTTCTAATTTTACCTCATTAGTATTTAAAGATTCCTCAAACTTCATGCAAATTTCATCTTCTAGTATTTTGGTATATTATTCATCCAAGATCCTTCTTTCTTCTTGATTTTGGCAATTCTTCTTTTCTTTTTTCAATCTCTTGACCTCATCCAATAGTTTTTTATTATGGTTTCATAATCTACATATTTCTTCATCTTTATTTTTCAAATATTCTCCTGAATCATCATTTTCCCACTTTGATTTACTTTTCTTTTCTTTATTTAAGTTCTTGACCTCCTTAATGAGTGATCCACTAAGGGATCATATCTTGGATAGATCTTCACCCTTTTTCTTAATCTCTTCCTCTTCTTCTTTTAATTCATCTTGAATTCTATACAATTCCTCTAATTTTGTATCCCTAATCCATTTATCTAAGAAGAGTTTTTCAAATTCTTCCCATGTGCAGTGCCATATAGTATGTTGATCAATAATCATCCACCACTTCCAAGCTTCATCAAAAAAATAATTTATTTCCTTCGAAGGAGTCATATTATATTCTTTTACCAACCTCAACCATTCCATAGGATTGATTTCATGTTTATCTTCATCTTCTGTAAATATAGGTATTTCCATTGATTCTTAATTGAGGTCTAATCCCAACCCTCAAATAAAAACCTCAATATATTAATGATAATGATATAAAATAATTGTAATACTTATTCCAATAGGATCTTCTAGTGTTATATTTCCAATGGATTTTGAATTAGCTCAATCAGACATTCCAATCAAAAGTTATGATAGTTTTAAGTGAACATACTTTTGAAACCCTAATTTGGAGTTTGTCCTCCTAGCCGACCTTACTTATGATGTATCTCTACAATTTCATCCCTTCTTGGTATGCAATTGTGACATGTAGTACTCTTAAATTTTTTCTCTTCAAATACATAGGTTGACCAAAATTTTATGTGCCAAGTGGAAGTTATGGTAACTTCCCCACACCTTGCTGATTTTTTTCCTTTCCAAGATAGTGCACTTGTATAGTGTGCCCCGCGCACAATAATTGACATAAAATTATTAAACTGGTACCCAAAAGACCACACACTGTCCACTATCCAATGCAACTTGTCTCACTCAATTTTTTTACTCTGGGAATAATTTATGACGGTTTTACCGAGAACACCTATTTGAGACTAGTCAACAGGACTAGTCAGATACCCTATCTTCCACATAGTGAATCTCTAAAAGCAAAATGACCCAGAAGATAAAATTTATATCACATCTACTGTGATAATCTATAGAATATCCTCCTAGTTTCAAGGTCTGAAACATCACCAAACAATATCACTGAATGTCTTGAAAATGATCCAATGGAACGTGAGAACCTCTCCTCGATCTGAGCTATCAGACCGCTTATTGGACTTGTTATTGCACAATTTATAGCAAGGATAAAAGGCTTGAGGTTTTAAGGTCAAACTAGCGTAATAGGAACCAATCCCACCTAATGTCACCATAATGGGATGGTTCTTTCTCTTTAGGGTGGTCAGGCCCAGAGGCGATGTCCCCGGTGACCTGGGGTTTTGAGAAGGAAAAACAATAATAATACAAGGATAAATTCCCCCCTCACAAGTCACCACAGGGAAGATAGTCCCAGATAAACAACCAATCATAAAGTAAATCCCCAAAATATATACCTGCCTGGGACAAAGCAACAACAAATAATATATGCAAGTTATTTCAATGGGTTAGTACTTCACATAAATAAATGGCTATCTGAATAACATATAAGCAATTTGGTAATAAATGTTGACGAAGTCAATGTTTATCAATAGCAATGAAAATTATACACTTCACCAATAAATATTGGAACAATACGGAATTCAATGTAACCAATCAACACTTCATTCACTAAATGCCTTAAATCACTGTTCAATTTGATTATAAAGTAAAATGTTTGTTGCACAAATGATATAATAGCCAAGGATGATGACGACAACAGGTTAGTTAGGTTAGTTCTTAGGCTAAGGTTAGTAGTTAGGGTTTGATTCAAAGATTTTTTAGATTTGTTTGTGATGAAGGTCACTTCAGTGCATGAGGTCGTAGGATCAACTCCTTAGGGTTAAATGGAGTCAATAGTGTAGGACGTAAGAGCTAGAGGATACAAGGTAACTAGGTCAAGGACTATAGGGAAGGGCTTTGGAGTGTTTCTATAGAAAGGCCCCAAATTCAAAACCCTAGGGGAGAGAGGCTCACCTTGGTGTAGGTAAAATAGGCCTCGATGATCTCTCCTCCTTCCTTAAATCAATGACAAAATGGCTAGCTAAAAGATGAAGCAATAAAAACAAGACTAGAGGATTTGATGAAGCAAGGTGTTGCTAAAGAAAGGCCTTTTCAACAAACCCTAGAGAAAAATGGCCCTAAGTGTAGTATACCTAGGCTTAAGACATCTGTCTCTTATTGGCCTCTAGATAGTACGGGTAGCAATAAATGAAGAGAGAGAGAGAGTGTAGCAACAACTAGGATCTCTTCTTCTTCAATGGCTGAAAATCTCTCCTAAAGGGGACATGAGACAAGGACCTACTTGTGTGCTTGTCACCTAGGGTTTTATTCAGCTAAAATTATAAACATATGAAAGAAATGAAACTAGAAATTTATTGCGGAAAGATTGGTTAGCTCTGAGCTCACGCGACTGAACCAGGGATCCCTCTCACTGCCATGGAGGTGCTGGGCTCATCCCAGGTTCCTCCCTCTCCTCCTCCCCCAACAACCGAGGACGCTTTCAACTCGTTGCTAGCTTCTCTGCTAAAAGAAAAGAAAATTGAAGCCGCTAAGTTCGTGAAAAAGATGGACGATGTTCTAGAAATATCCCTCACCCCCTAGAGACTGATCCAGGTTGCTTTTCCACTGGAAAATCACACCCTTATGGGAAATTGCACTGGCCTTTGGCCCTCGCCAAAAAAAACAGAGAACTGGGTGGTCAAAAATTAGACGTCTTTGATCAAGAATAGTGTAACCTCGTACTTCTTGGGGAGATGTTTTTTCTGTTCAAGTTCACTACAAAAGAGGATAAAGATTTGATCTTTCAGAATGGTCCCTATTTCATGGGCCTTTAGAGATTGTATCTGAACAAGTGGACGTCGGACTTTGATCCAGAAGTGGACGTTCCTATAGCTGTCCTAGTGTGGGTTAGGCTTCCGAATCTCCCAGTCCACTACTGGAATTGGGACTCTTTGCAGCACATAGGCAATGCCTTGGGTAAATTTATTAACCAGGAAAACAATAAGGACCAATATGAATATTCTCGAATATGCGTCGAGGTCGATCTAGAGGTGGGACTATCGGAGGAAATAAAAATCAATGTCGGTAGTTGGACTTATGTGCAAAATCCAGATTACCAGCAACTTCCTTTCAAGTGCCAAAAATGCCATGTTTACGGACACTTCGCCAGGGGTTGCCCGAGTAATGGAGAGACGAATAAAGAGAAGGAGGAAGGCTGGAATCAGGTTAAGTGGAAAAAGATCTCCCATAAAACCCCCAAATCCAGGGCTCCAAATGGAAAAGGCCCTCAGTCAACTTCTGCTTAGCAAAGCCCTTCTCTGAACGGTCAAGCAAACAAATTCGGTCCCTTAAGATCACCCCTAGAGGAAACCTAGGAGGTTGAAAAAAAAAATACATTGTCCCCTGACAAAGGGGCCCCCTTAGGCCTGAGGACAGGTGAAAGTGCCTCAGAAAGCCTCAAGGAAAAACAAGAAGAAGTTGAAGAGGAAGAACAAGACTCAAAGGAATCAGAGGAGGAAGGAGAAATATGGGACACACAAACTTCGGCCAGAAGATCCACAAAAGGCCAAAATTTTTCCTGATAAAAGAGAGATCAGGAAACCTACAAAAATAAGCTTTAGGGAAGCCAACAAACCCTTGAGAAACTATTGGCAAAAACCCTGAAGATGACAAGGAATCAGACCCAGGGCTCCAAGGGAGATCATTACACTAAAAAAAGTAAGTGATGAAGGTTGTCTCTTGGAATTGCAGAGGTATGGGGAACAAAGTGAAAGAAGAAGCCATGAGAAGCCTCATAAGGATAGAAACCCCATACATTCTACTAGTCCAGGAGACAAAAATGGAGGACAAAGACTTCCTCCAAATTAGGGCATGTTGGGATTCCATCAGAAATCTAGAAGAAATGGAGAATCTAGAAAACATAATCATCATTGGTTACCTCAATCTCACCTTACTTTTATCAGAGAAGCGAGGAGGCAACATTTTTAGGAATTCGACAAGGGAATGGGTGGAGGACCTCATGAAAAATTGGGTCCTGCTTGACATCAAGCCCTCCAATGGAAACTTCACTTGGTCAAACAAAAGAGTAGGTCCTGGTCATATTACAACAAGGCTAGACATATTTCTCATTCAAAGTTATTTCCTCCTTTTAGGTTTAGAGGCTAGAATGCATATTCTCCCTTGTAGTGTTTCAGATCATAAACTTATCAATCTTTAACTCCTAGCCCAAAAGATCCTAGGCCCTATACCTTTCATATTTATCCCTTTATGGGTCAAGGACTCGGACTTCATTAATAAGGTAAAGGAAAGTTGGAGGATGCCTGTCAAGGGATCTTCCTTCTTCGTTTGGGAGGAAAAACTCAGAAGAGTGAAAGAAGTCCTGAAAAGTTGGGCCAAAACTCTCCCTAATCCAGCCTCTAAAAGAAAACAAGTCCAAGTCAATCTTGAGCTCCATCAACTTCAAATGAAAAGCGCAAAAATCACAAAAGAAATTATGTATAGGGAGTCAGACTTACAACAAAAGTATCATAAGGCATGTATGTCGGAGGAATAATATTGGAGACAAAAATCTCGTAGCATTTGGCTTAAAGAGGGAGATAGGAATACCTCCTTCTTCCTCAAGCAAGCCCAAGAGAGAAGAAGTTTTAACTCCATTTCAAAAATCAAAGAAGATGCCACAACCCATAAGGATTTCATCAACATTAAAAGGGAAACATCCTCTCATTTTAAAAATCTTTACAGTGAAGAAGGGGAGAGGGCCCAGAACACCAAGTTTCTACATGTGGTACCTTCAAAGATCACCAATAGGATGAATTAGATACTGGAAGCTAAGGTCAATAAAAAATAAATTAAGGCTACTCTCTTTTCTATGGAGCCCAATAAAACCCCCGAACTAGATGGGTTTACTGCCAGATTCCTCCAAAATTGTTGGCACATAGTTGAAAAGGATTTGCATAAACTAGTTTTGAAATCCCAAGCCTGTCAGAAAATTGGGGGCAACACTAATTCTTCCTTCCTTGCCCTCATCCCAAAGGAAACTAGATCCAATGCCTTCAACATATTTCTCCCTATCTCTCTTCTTAACATCGGTTACAAGCTGATAACAAAGGTGATAGCCAACAAATTGAAAAGTATCCTCCCTACTATTATCCTGGAGAATCAAGGGGGTTTTGTTCATGGGAGACAGATCGGGGACAACTTCATCTTAGTACAAGAGGCGATACACTCAAGTCTACATCGAAAATAAAAGGGTATGGTCATTAAACTTGATCTAGAAAATGCCTTTGATCATGTCAGACATAGTTTTCTCTTTGATGTTATGCACAAGTTTGGGTTCAGGAATAATTTCATCAATTGGATTCGGGCTTGTGTCTTTGAGCCTTGGATTTCTCTTTTGGTGAATGGGCGAGAAGTGGATTTTTTCAAAGCCACGAGAGGGCTCCGACAAAGGTGTCCCATTTCTCCCCTCCTCTTCTTCCTCCAATATTCTATTCTAAGCTTTAACCTGGATAATAAACAACTAGATAAAGAGATTATGGGCCTGAACATTGCAAGAGGAGTCAAAATTATAAATCACACATTGTTTTCCGACGATTCTCTGTTGTTGGGTGTAGCCAATTTGCTTTGGGCTTCACGATTCAAAGAAGTGTTGGATGATTACTATGATGCAATGGGAAGTATACTAAATAAAGGGAAATGCCATATCTATTGGTGGATTGTTTCTATCAGCACCCTCAATTCCATTTCCAAATGTTTGGGCTTTGTTGCCTCTTCCAACTGGTCTTCTTTCAAGTACCTAGGCCTTCCAATTTTCCAAAAGTCTTCCTTTAGTAGACACTGGCTCCCTTTGTTAGAAAATTTCAAGCTCAAGATTCAGGCCTGGGGATTCTCTTAGCTCAACCATGCTGGAAAATCAGTGCTCATCAAGGCTGTCCTCAACAGTCTCCCAATCTTCCAATTCTCTGTCATGTTGGTTCCTATTTGTATCCTCAGGAAAATGGAGGATTACATACAAAAGTTATTTTGGAAAGGCAGTAATAAAAACAAGAAGAGAATCCCCCTGGTAATATGGGGCAAAGTTACCAAGCCCCTGATGGAAGGCAGACTGGACTTTAAATACCTCAGCACCCATAATGTGGCAATGGGAGCAAAGAAAATTTGGAGACTTATTGCTGCAAAGCCTGGCTCGGTGGAAATTGCTCCATGGAAGAAATATTTGAGGGGACAAAGGAAACATTGTCTTGATAGCCACCTCCCAAAAATTGGATCGCATATCCTCAAACTCTGCATTAAAGCTACCCCTTTGATAAACCTCCATGCGTTTTGGATTCGAGGTATTGGAAAGCTTATAAAAATMTGGGAAGACAACATCATGAACAATCCCCCACTCACCGAAATCAGTGCTCTGCATGTGCTACGGGTTTGGATGTTCAATKCCAACTTCATCACTCTGTGGGACATATCATGTTGGGAAGAATGCAATTGGATTAGTTGGAAGAACCTCTAGGTGCTAATGGAGTTGAAGCACGATTGTGACACACTTTTTTCTCACCTGAAGGGCATGGCCCCGATCCACACTAAGAGACAAGACAAATGCAGATGAGGCTCTCAATCGGGCTACTATACTATGGATCTTGGTTATGCAAAACTATTGGAACAACCCCATGTCCCTCCTAACCATGTGATTTGGAAGGGGCTTTAGGACCACAATACAATTCCAAAAACTGATTTTTTTTGTTGGTTCATGTGCCACAATAGAATTCTGACTGGGGATCGATTGAAGAAAAGAGGCTTCCAAGGGCCTTCCCGATGCATAATGTGCCTCGAAAATGAAGAGAACCTCTGTCACTTAATGATGGAATGTAATTTTTCACAAGAGATCTGGAACGAGGCTCTGGGCCCTTGGAGAAACACTCTTAGTTGTCCCACCTCCATCGTTGAACTGTTAGCTAACTAGCTGCAAAACTATCCAGGCGTACTCCCAAAAAATGAAAGCTTCAAGGTGGCCTGTCTCTGCTTGCCAAAGATCATATGCTGGAAAATCTTGCTTGAAAGGGATAAGAGAATTTTCAAAGATCAAGTGCAGGTAGCGAAGCTAGTCACGACCAAGATAAAAAATCAACTGAAAGAAATCCTAGACGATTAGCTTGAGGAAACCAATTTAAGTCAGCGGGACCTTGAATGGGGAGTAAGGTTGGGCCTCCAGTTTACTCAAGTTGTAAGGAAAATCAAGCCAAGAAAAAAATGGAAAATTAGATTCAATGAGAAAGACTTTTCAACCTGGATGAACAACCAGTCCAAACATACTCTACTCTTTGACGGGGCAGCCAAAGGCAATCCCGGGAAAGCTGGTGTAGGTCAGGCCATTAAGAATCTAGAAGGAAGAATCGAGCATAGTTTCTCCTAGGGCTTGGGCCACACTGCTAGCATCCAAACAAAAGAATTGGTTCTATTCCAAGGCCTCAAGCAAGCCAAGGATCTAGGCATCAAAGAGGTAAATGTAATTGGTGATTCTCAATCCATTGTAAAAACTATAGTGGACAATTCTGCTCCCAAAGAATTCAGATTTGCAAGACTGGTGACAAGAATCAAAACCCTGGTTAAAATCTTTCAGAGTATAAATTTATTCCATGTGATGAGGGAGAATAACAAGGAAGCTGACTCAGAAGCCAATAAAGCAGCTCTTCTTTCTGCCAACACCCTTTTAAGAGACATGGACGAAGATTGGGATCCCATTCCTTAAGACCTTTATGTACTCCCATGTTTTTTTTCATTTTACTGAATCCGTTCGTTTGTATTCACAAGTTAGGGAAAATAACAGAGATTGATTCATTTTCTATTTGTAGAAACCTATGGTTTATAAGTATTTGGGCCTTTGAGATCCTGGACAGAGAGGAAAGTTGGGATTCTCCTCACATTTTGTAACTTGATTAGAGGCATTTACACCAAGAATTAAATACAATCCCATATCCGTTCCTGTAAAAAAAAATTAAAGAAATGAAACTACAACCATTCATCCAAGAAGTTTTGTAGAAACTTACTTACATATCACCAAGAAATATCAATGCAAACCCTAGTTGTAACACCTTCCTTCAAGAGAAATGCCAAAACATGCCAAAATAATCCTCCTTCAACAAGTGCGCAAGACTATATCAACCAATAACCCAAGAGAGGGCGCAAATTTTAGACATCCTTATGGAGTGAGTTAGCTGTGATGAAAAAATGAAGGTGAAAATCCTTCATTTATACAGTATCATGACCTAATTTTACTTTTTAGATCATGTAAAAGGACAACAAGGCCAAAATACTAAAATAATATTGTTTTACATTGAAATTTTAAATCTAAACCCTAATCAAGCTGAAAAGAGATAAAAATCCCCTCTAAGGGGGACGTCATCCCCTCCTAGGGAAAATGGGGCATCCTAGAGAAAACCGTTAGCCCTCCTTGGGATTCTCCAACCTACCACACGTGCCAATGCTGCCTAGCTTGCCTCCCAAGATGTCCATAATGTTGGATGATGTCATGGTCAATCTCTGTCAGGATGCCTCTGGTGGAACGTCCTCTTCTTCTATGGTGAAAATCCCCTGATCCATGTCTATCCTATATATGCCCCCTGATGGGGTCTCAACATCTACCTGATGGGCTCTTCAGCCCCATGGAGGTCCAAACTGATCATCTCCCCATGTGTACCGGTCCAAAATGGTACTTGTCCATCGGGCATGGTCGTTCACATCAAAGTCTATGCCCTCCTTTGGCTCATCAGTCACAAGGATCATAGAAATGTTAATCACATCTCATCATCAATATTATTAAACATGTTAATAAAATACCTAATACATCAGTTAACAACTCAAAGATGTTACACAAGCCTGCAATACAAGTCTGGAGAAAAGGACAAGGTGTCCTATTGGGCTAGTGTCCATAGAAGAAGCAAAGTTCTCGGAAGAAAACTTCATCCAAGCCATGTAAGTGGGTGATGTGGTTAGAGGATGTACAAACATGTGGGTCCAGTGTGGGCTAAGGATGCAAAAACATTACCTGTGGGTGCCTTTGTAGAAGGTGAGTTGTACCTGTCATGGATGCATTTTTTCCAAGCCCATTCTTTGCCTTTTATTCTTCACTCTTTTATCTTTTATTTCTTTTTTTTCAAAAGATAATAAGGGGACACTACCCTGGCATGGTGACCAACAGTGACAATGTTACGCACAAGTATTTTCACAGAAATGAGAAGGTTGGCTCATGATGAAACCCCCTTTCCCTTAGCCATGCAACCAAGAGTCGCCACCCTGGCATGGTGACGAGCTAATGGAAATGTCATACTATTAGATACCCATGGACCTAATAGGATGGCTCATGATAAGACCTCCTATCCTCTGGTTAGGCCTTGTTTTATTATTTTTCCAGGTCCCTCTTGTTTCTTGCTAAGAAGATTTTTATTTATTTCTCAGGGATCCCTGGGTGAAGGACCTCGAGGTTTTTTTTTTAGGCTTTCATCTCTTACCATATTGATTTTACCTTCTAGGCCTTTAGCCCCTTCTTCCCACGGGATAATGTGCAATCCTGAAAATAGGTCAACCTGATGTCTGGACAAGTGGAATGGGATAGGTGAGAAAGAAACAAGATGGAAAAGTGATACTATGATGGCAGCAGACGATGTCTTCTCAGAAATTCACCCCAGTGGCAAGCCAAAACATATAGATACAGGCTTTCTAGTGCACTCTGTCAATTCCCCCAAACATGGTCAAGTGGGAAAGTGTAGATCCAAGCAGTTGTTATAAATAAAAGGAATCATATGCATACATTCAATGGTTTTGATGATCAAAGTGACACATACCATGATACCTGGACTAATTACCTCATGGAGAAAGAACCTTCTCTGACACAGGACCAAGACAATGGTGGTGGATGTTGCTGCTGCTGACAAGATAAAGATGTTGGAAAAAAAGAAAAGGTGGGCCCTCTAGGGCCATGCTAAATTCAATCCTTCTCTCGATACTCCATGTCTAGGACCTTTGGGCCTCGAGACATGATCTCCTAGTTATCCCTAAAAGTGGGGGATAACATTTGGCTCCAACTCGAGGACATGTGCTCACCGTAGAGCCCATGAGAACATCAACATCTCTGGCATAACCTGTTGACCTTCTCAATCTCGATAGAAGTATCAGTAACAAAAATTGGGGTGGTAATTCCACCCTAGCATATATAGATATATGTACTAAAATAAAGCAATCAATAAGTAAGAATGTGAAATCAAACTTCTTACTTGTACTTACCTGTTGGATGAAATGTTGGGTATAGTCAAACAACCAGTGAAGCCAATCCAACAACGTCCCATGATACCTTCCTTTGTGCTTCATCATAAACCAAAATAGTGATAAATCAAGCACAAAAATTTCATGAGTTAGAATATATATCATATCACTAGAAATCACAAAGTCTAACTCATGGAGGCGAGCGGGAGGGACAACATAATTCCATGTCAATCACTGATGAAATTACTAAATCCACTTCAAGAAGGGGTTGTAAAAATTCCAAGTTTTAGAATACTGACACAAACGGTCTGAAAATTGGCTACCCTGGGCATCCTCACACTGTCAAGGGACTGACAAGGATTTGGAAAATGACTGGAAAACTACTAAGGGAAAGTTGAAACACCGATATGATAGACTTGAACTCGTGGTTTTCAACCAGCACTTGGATTCTAGGGTTTGATTCAAAGGAAACTCAATACTAAAGATATAATTCCCAACCATACCTTTAATGAAACAACAAGGTAAACTGATAATAGGTGGCTGAGGAAAAACGTCGTGAGAATCCTTGTTTAGGGAAACAATGCCTTTACTCCTATCAAAATCCAAGCATATCAGTGGTTGATAGTCATCTTCATAGGATAAATCCAAGTGCTCAGAGGAGTACTCGTAAAATACGTCAAGGTAAGATAAAAAATCGTTAGGAAAACACGGTACTTGGTCAACCTTGAGTTCTTGGGAAGCATCGGTAAAAATCTCATCTCCTTGTTGCCACTAGTCAAGAGTAACTTGTTATGATAATTGCAAAGGAAACACTTGGAGACGACTCTCTATGTCATAGATGGGATCAATATCATAACTAACTGCATCCCACCTATGTCTTCCAACATGTATGAACTCATCAATTTTATCAGCTATGTCATTATCAATATCATAACATGCAAGATTTGAAGTGTTCAAGGACTTTCTGATCTCCTCCTCATCTTCCCCATCACAAAGTAGAGCATCATCAAAAACTAGGGGAGGAGGGAAACTTACTGCTTCTTCTTGTGCAGGAGATTTGAAGACTTGGTTTCTTTCAACATGTGTTATGGTTTCATCTTCAGGAATTACCCCTTCATCTTCAACTTTGCAGCAAGGAAGGTCTACATCTTCTAGGAATTCCATTTCTCCTTCATTTTTTGAATCATGGGACAACATGTTATCGAAATCCTAAAATGGAAAGAAACTAATCTCATCATCTTTTTGTTGTGCAAGTGGAGAAGGCTTGTGGATCATTTCATCAAGAGGAGGAGGGCATGTTGATACTTCGTCCTTGGGTTCCAGCTCCTCAACTGTATCTTCAACAATCGCTTGCCTATATGTGGTTTGTTCCCTTTCTTCTTGGAAATCATCAATGAATTTCTCAAGGGAAATCGAACTTTCCTATTGAGAGTACCTGAGGAAAAGTGACATCTTATCCCAGACAAGGAGATGTTCTCTTCAATCCTTATAGCCATGTTGTAGGCTTCATCGA
>SNQJ01S0108749.1:4298-15874 GCA_010110895.2 Picea sitchensis
GGAGTCATTTATTAGTCCGAAAAACAAAAAACAAAACACTATTTACAAAACAAAGAGCCAAATATGGCTCACAGAAAACATTTTTTTAGGAAATGCCCATTTACTGGGCCATTGAAAACTTCTTTGCCTTCCAGATCCTGCAACCTGTAAGTGTTATTCGAAAATACTTCAAGGATCTTGAAAGGCCCAAACCAGAGGGCATCAAACTTCCAGTGCTTGCCTCTGTCCTGCCTGGGTGCATCCCATTTGAGCACCAGGTCACCTTGCCTGAACTCTTTCTTTCTGTTCTTCTTGTCAAAAGCCTGCTTGATCTTCTGCTGATGATTGTAGGCTCTGTCCAAGACCTGTTCTCTGATCTGCTGCACTTCCACCATCTGGTGAATCCTCCTGATCACATGATTAGGTTCTTCTTCAAAGTCTTGGAGGAAACTTGCCACAGGTAAGGCGAGCTGAGTTGGGAAAACGACCTCTATTCCATAAACCAGTTGGAAGGGTGAGAGGCCCAGGGATTTCTTGGTTTTCACCCGATCAACCCAAAGATCAAATTTGAGCTTTGAGTCCCAGGCCCTCTTATTGTCCTCCAGTAGCTTTTTGATAAGATTGATTAGGATTTTATTGGAGGACTCTGCCAGTCCGTTTCCTTGAGGATAGTATGGATTAGAGTGAACCAATGAAATCCCAAATTGTTCACAAAACTTGACCAAAGGCTCAGACTTGAAGGGGGAGGCATTGTCAATGACAATCCTGCTTGGGCAACCAAATCTGGATATGATGTCTTCCAAGAGGCTGATGATCACTTTGTGAGAAGTAATCCTGGTAGGGACAACTTCTATCCATTTGGTGAAGTAGTTGGTTGCAGTCAGAATCCACCGGTGCTGGCCACTTGAGGGAGGATGAATCTCTCCAATGAAATCCAACCCCCACTGTTGAAAGGGTGTTGAAACTAGTACAGGCTTTAATGGCAGGGATGTGAGCTACTGCTTACTTGAGAACTTCTGGCATTTGATGCAAGCCCTAACTTCCCTACATACATCAGTAAACAAAGTAGGCCAGTAGTACCCAGCCCGGAGGATTTTGTGGGCTGTGGTCTTCCATAAATGATGACCTCCGCAGAGACCGCTATGAAAATTGAACATCACCTTTTGGGCTTGCAGCGGGTCCAGACATCTTAATAGTATCCCCAGAGGATCTCTCCAATACAGGGCTTGGTCAACGAGACAATATCTGACCGCTTTGAGCTTTAAAGTTCTGGCCCTACTCTTTCCTAATCCGTCAGGGGGCTTTAATTCTTGTAGAAAATACAAGATGTCCTTGTACCAGGCGCATACTACTAATGGTATGATGGTCTGAGAATACTTACCGGATGACTCATCTTGTTTGTTGATGAAGTTAATCCCCAGAGCCTTGTAATTGGATTCAGCCAACAGCTTGGCCAAACCTTGCCCCTTTATCAACTTGGTGGGCTTAATCTCCACGTCAAACTCAAGGATCTTGGCGATCCATTTACCCCTTCTCCCATATATGTTAGGCTGTATAAGAATGTCCTTCACAGAGGTAGAAGGGACATATGCAGTGATCTTTGAATGCAAGACATAGATCATGAAATCCTTGAGAGCTTTCACTAAGGCATAAGTCTGTTTCTCCATGATCTCGTACTGGAGTTCTGCATCTCTCAGTGCCTTGCTAAAGAAGGCAATGGGATGCTCTCACCCTTGATCATTTTTCTGCAACAAAATTGCCGCTACTGTATCACAGGAAGCAAAAGAAAATATCAGAAAGTCTTTGGAATAATCAGGACTGATTAGCATAGGTGCTTCAGTCAACGCCTTCTTTATTTGGACAAAAGACTTTCTAGGTTCAGAAGTCCATTTCACTTCATGACCCTTCCTGAGCGTGGTCGTGATGTGTTTTACCAATTCGGCGAAATTCGAGACAAATCTCCTCAGAAAATTTATCCTCCCCAAAAAGGCCTGAACTTACTTCTTAGATCTGGGAAGTGGCAGGGTCTGAAGTGCTTCTACCCGGTCAGGATCAATTCTCACCCCCTCTGCTGATACTATATGGCCTAATAGTTTTCCCTCCTGCATAGAAAATAGTGATTTCTTGGGGTTTAAAGATAGGCCATACCTCCGACACTTCAGGAAAACTCTTTTTAAGTGGAAGTAGTTCTCTTTATCAGTCTTGGAGAAGACTGTGATGTCGTCCAGATATATCACCACAAACTCGTCCTTTTCTCCGATGAAGGCTATATCCATAGCTCGCTGAAATGATGCTCTTGCATTCATCAGCCCGAAAGGCATTTTGGCATACATGAATGTGCCCCAAGGAGTGGTGAAGGCTGTTTTTTCCCTGTCCTAAGGCATGACTGATATCTGATTGTAGCCAGAGAAACCATCAATCATGGATATTCTGGAAGCACCAGTGACCTTCTGCAATATGTGCTCCATGTTGGGCAAGGGATAATTATCTTTCCTTGAGCTCCTGTTCAGGTTTCTGAAATCAACACAGAGTCTGATTTCGCCACTTTTCTTTCTTACTGGGACCAAATTGGCCACCCAGTTAGAATATCTCAAGGGGACAATGATCTGGGCATCCAACAGCTTCTTCACTTCCCTTTCCATGACAGGCAACAGCATGGGATTTATCTGTCTTAGCTTTTTGTTGAAAGGCCTAGCCTCTTATTTCAATGGGATTTTGTGCTCAATGAAAGATGTGTCATATGTTTTGAGGTCTTCATAGGTCCATGCGAACACATCAGCAAACTCCCTTAGAAATTTAGTATATCTAGCCCTCTGCTCCTCGGTCAAACTCCTTGACAATTTGACAAACTTGGGCTCCTCTGGTGTGCCTATGTTGCACTCAGCTGTGTCAGACTCATCACCTGAAATTCTACCCTTTACTGCCACATCATTCTCATCGAACAACCGCTCTAGTGGGATTAGTCCTTTCGGTATGTGATTGCTCGGTAATTGAATAATCTGGTGGCTGGAAATTTTATTCAAAAACTCCTCAGGGTGACGGTTGGGTTCTCCTTCCATGTCAGTCTCTTCATCTATGTGTGACACAGAAAATTCATCAATGGATTGGAGAAATTTTTCGATCTCCTGATCATCCTCAAATACCTTCCAATGTTTGACATTGTCTGGCACATAGGGTCTATACTTTATTTCAACATCGGATCCGACAGCGGGCGGCGCAGGAACTTCGAGCACACTAGCTGTGAAAGCTAAAAAGTCGGCTGGAGCATTTTATTCCCTTGGAATGAAAGAGATGTTAAAATCCAAGAAGAAATTATCAACTAGGTCCCATACCATGTTCCTGTAATTCCTGAGACGAGGATGCTTGGCTTGATAAACATTTTTGACCTACTGGACAATCAACTCTGCATCCCCAAATACAGTTATCTCCCTTATTTCCATCTTTTGTGCAGCCCTTATACCCAGAACAAGAGCTTCATACTATGCCACATTGTTGGTGACTTCGAATTCCAGCTTGTATGATAGGGATATGGTCTCTTGGAAAGGGGACACGAATACTACCCCGACACCTGCACCCATACTGGAGGAAGCTCCATCAAAGAACATCTTCCAAACAGAGGTGGTAGGAGGGGGGGGCTCTTGATTAAGACTGAGATGATTTCTGATATGCAAAGGAGCCTCAGGGGTGTGAGTGAGCTGCAGTAGACTGGAGCCTAAATCAATGTCCAAGGCATAGATGGGATGATTAGTGGGGTTTGCTTCATCACTGACTACATAGGCTAGCTGGGCTTCTCTGTACAATATCCTATGTTCTCCCCCAAAGACTGGAATGGTGGCATATGTGAGATCCATTTGTAATGTCCCTCCAAGTCTCTTAATCCAAAACCTTGACAACAACATGCCAAACTTGGTGGGAACATCAGCTACCACAATATCCATGACCATGCTCTTCATGGGTAGCTGAAACAAAGAGACTACCAGGTCCTTGATGACTCCCAAACATTGTACCCTCCTGGAGTCAAAGGAGTAGAGTTCATGATAAGCTCTGGTGACTTCTAATCCTAGCTCTTCCATGATGGCTTTGGGCATGAGGTTGTGGGAGGCCCCTGAATCCATTAAGCAATTGTGCAGCACTTTGTCATGTATGTTCAGGGATGTGTAGAAGGGAGGGGATGAATCATCTCTATCTTCTACCATGGGACCTAGGACAACTACATGCCTTTCATCTTGGAGGTTTATGGAGTCTGTGAGAGGGTACGAGGCTTCATATTTCAACAGCTCAGAGAATATTTTTTTGAATTCCCCATGTTTAATTAACTCAGTGAGTGGCACAGGAATTCTGATCTTTTGAATCTCATGTTCGAAATTGAAAGAAGACATAGGCTTTGGAATTTCTCTAATTTCAGGAACATGACTTTGGACAATGGGAGAGAGGGGTTGGGACTTCTTACCTCTATGATTGTCTGCTGCTTCATTAGCAGGTCTCTCTGTTATAGTGGGCTGCTCAGGAACATCAGTTGTTGCTGCCCTTTTGTCGGACCTCAGGTTGTACCTACCTCGACCGCCACTAGCTTTGTCTCCCTTGCTTAATTCATTTAGCTGACCATCCATGAGAGACTCTTCATAAGAAGTCTAAGTGAGATGAGGGAAAGGAGGAGTGACCTCTAAGCAGTGGATTTTAGGCTCAGGCTCACCTGTTTCTCCTTCTTCTTCATCAGCAACAAAATTGTTCTGAAAGGGAGCTTGAATTCTTTGGTCGTTCCTGTCTCTTCCTTTCTCTCTGTGTATAGTTGGGGGAGAAATATAATTTGGCCTTCTGAAACCCCCTTTGTTCTCAATTCTCTGAGGGCCCTTGTTCACCTGCTTCCTTTCCACCTTCAATCTCTCCATCTCTTCTTTCAGGAAGTTCATCACTTGGGCTAGCTCATTTACTTGAGGGTGAGGCAGTGATGGGACGGAAGTTGAGGCTTCCGATTTTTCCTTTCTTCTGTTTGCATCGGCCTGGTTTCTTAGTCTGTCAGCTACTAATATGTTAGATTCCACTTCTATAGCTACATATTGCATTTGAGCTAAGGAGGTAGCTCTTCTTTCTCTCAATAGCAGGCAGAAATCGAGATCAAATGCTCCAGCATATGAAATTTGAGCGGAGGCTTCTGAGGGCTTTATCTCTGTAGGGATATTATTGTACATCTTATTGAATCTTTTGGAGAAGTCAGAGACAGGTTCTCCATCCATTTTCTTCAGAGCCCCAAAATATTTCATGTAATACATATAATCCTTCCTGTCTCCCCACTGTCTCAGGAAAACATTATCCAGAGCCTCAATTCCAGCAATAGATCCGGGGGCTAGTCCTCTAAACCATTTCCTGACCTCACCCTCCAGGCTCTGGACAAAGACTCTCATCCAGACGTCTTCATTTTCAATGTTTAGGTTGTCTGCATAACTGTAAAAAGCAGCCAAATGCTCCTCGAAAGTTATGTCTCCCTCCCCACTGAACTTGGGCATGTATTTCAAATAGTCTCCAACAGGGAGAGGGTTCATAGGATGAGGTAGGATTAAAGGAGAATATCTAGGAACAACTATGGTGTCCATTCTATTCAGAGGGGGATTAGCACCAACCATAGGAATATTAGGTAGAGGAGAACTCGGAGGAGAAGGAGTATGGACGAGAGATGTTGAAAAAGAGCTTCTTGGAGGAGACGACGGGGAAAACAGAGGGAAGGTTAGGGGACCTGAATGTGAAAATGCTTCTCTCTGCGTAACAGTAGCAGTAAAAGGAGGGGTTGTAAAACCTTCTGAGGCCTGAGGTCCACACTGAGGCACAACTTCCATGGAGGGGGGAGTGACAAGGATCTCTCCCTCTGATACTAGACCAAGAGGAGAAAACTCAGCAGGAACACTCCCAAAGTTTAGAGAACGGGAAACTTTAGAAAAAGGATAGCTAGAAAGATGAGAACAAGAAAGTGGAGTTCTCACAGAAGGGGAAGGCGCATTACCCGTTTCGGCGATGGAAACTTCTTTCACATAGCTCTTTCCCTTTCTGCGCACCGCTTCCGAGTCAGCTTCTGGTGTAGCTAAAGGCAAGTGTGGATTAGACCTCGTGTGTCTGCCTCTCGAAACCACAATTGATAGAACAGGTTCTCCCCAGCGGAGTCGTCACAATGGAGTCGCCAGGTGCATAGTAGCAATATTCAAGTTTTGATATCTGATGGACCTTCATAATCAGTTGAATCTTTGTCACTCAATACCGGGGAAAATATTCAACTTCGTCCTCGGCAATGGTGCCAGAAATGTTGGAGCTGGAAGTCACTCCTGGATTGCTTGCAGGAGCAGAGCCCGACGCCCATCAGTTTAATGTCACAATTTGTTTAAAGGGGTGATCAAATGGAGAAAAACTCATAACAATATCGTCTCAGCTCAGAAACTAGGCCAGGCATGCATGGACGAGTGAGGTCTTGATAAACTTCAAATAGTGAGTTGTAATAAAGGGTGAGTAGGGGGAAGACTTGCATGAGAAGAGTGCGAAAGTCTATCATAAACATCCGGTTTGTAACAGACTGGAGAAGAAAGCATTCGAACACAATATCCTCTTACATTCAAAAGCAAAAGACCAGAGAATACAGTAATGTCATAATAAATCCTTTATCATAACATAACTGCAACAATCCACGCGAATCCTTCGATAATGGACACTCTGGCATAAGACGAAACATAGATGGAAAAAGGAGAACTGTTTGTCATAAACCAAGAAATCTCAAACACAGAGGCATAACTAGGAAACCAGAATGTTGGTTAAAACTTTACAGTCGGGAGCTCAGCTCTACCATCGATAGATACAAAAATGGGCGAAAACGCCTTCATATACTCAGAACAACAACCAACAGTGAAATCAAGACACTGCAGTGAAGGCTTTGCGTCTGCATGGATTTCTGACAGTCAACCTCTGAATGGTCGTGCAACTTAAGTCAGACGCAATCTAATTCTTTGACAATTCCAACGACGAATCGACGTGCCTTTAATTCATGGTCGTGCTTTCCCATTATGGCGGAGGCGATATCTAACCACCACCAACTGCTTCAATAACTGCTTCATCGGGATTGAGGATGGCCCGGCCAACTCGGCATCTTTGGGACATGGAGAGCCTCCTGGAATAACTGAATGGGTTGAAGAATATGCGTGGAGGCCAGCGCGGAATATGGGGCACAACAGTGGAGTGATGGGGCCGAAACAGTGGGGGGTAGAGAGAAGCGATGAGGTGTAAGAGAAGTGGCGGGAGGGAGACATGTGGCAGAAGGCGATACGCGGAAGGAGTGGGATATAAGACATAATGGGTGCACTTGCGGTGGGAGGTAGACGTGGAATGAGGTGGGACACATGGCAGGCAGTGGATGGATGATGAAATGGGAAAGGGACCATGTGGACCAAAGAGGGGAGGTGGATGGGTGACACATGACAACAGGAGAAAGGTGGCCCTGGAAGGTGATATGACGGGAGAAGGGCCCACACAAGCTAAAAACAGAGCAACTGAGAATGACGGGAGCACGCGAGCGCCGTTGATCCGGGCGCTGTGATCTCAGCCGTCAAAAAGCTGCATCCATGATTCTGGACCCCCTCCGCTTAAAGGTAGAAAGGCAGGGGGGTTCCAGAATTGTCTTCATCGTCGTTGATCTGGGCACGTCGATCTGGACCGTTGGAGAGGTGCGCCCCCGATTCCGGACCCCCCCCGCTTAAAGGTAGAAAGGAAGGGGGGGTCCGGAATATCATATGTGCCGTTGATTTGGGCGCGAGGATGCACGCCATCCAGATCTGTTCACTGTTTACCACGGGCACATTTACATCCGAACTTAGGACAAGTGGGTTTTTAACCCATTCTTTTGCATTCTAACCCCTTTACAAGAAATATCGTTAACAATATCTCATATACACCTTGACCACTTGAGGACCATAACACTTACCCATTGATAGTTCCCCCTATCACCTCCCAGGATCCCCCGTATTCTTGCATTTTTCATTGCAATGAAGATATCCTAGAGGAACTCAATACCCACAATTTCCCATGGAATTCACTCCATCATCGAGCACTTTTCCTTTCACAGGAGGCATTTCATCCCCTTGTCCAATCCTCCATGTGTGCAATCGAAACCAAGGATTTTATTCCTTCGGGGCATATAGACTGGTTCAAAAACCCTATCCATGCCCGAGATGCTTTTGAAGAAGGAAAGATGGCCAACATCTCCCCCACCATCAAAATTGACATTTCCATTAAACTAGGAATCATAGAAGAAATCAGCATTGGCACCGCATGCTCCCCTGAAGAATTCATTTCTTACAAATCTCTCTTTTAGGAATACTGGGATATTTTTTACTGGTCATATACGGAGATTCTCGGCCTCGATCTGTCTGTAGTCGAACATCGAATCGACACTTGGCCAGACATTGCACTAGTCTGTCAAAATAAATTCCCCCTTCACCCATCCAAAGTTGCGACTATTAAAGCCAAAATTGAGAAGTTACACATCGTTGGGTTAATTTTCCCCACTGTGTACACTTCGTGGGTCAACAACCCCATTCCTATTAACAAAAAACATGGAAGTATTCTCGTCTGCAAAAACTTCTGTGATCTTTACCATGCTTTCTCCAAAGACAAATTTCCAACCCCTTTCATCGACCAAATTATTGATGATTGTTCCAACCACGAGGCATTTTCCTTTATGTATGGGTTCTTCGACTACAATCAAATCCAAATCCATCCAATATATCAATATAAATCCTCTTTTACTACACCTTGGGGTACCTTTTCTTATTGCGTCATGCCTTTTGGACTCAAAACTGTTGGTGCTACATTTCAATGAGCCATGACCTATGTTTTTCATGATCTTGCTCACATCATCCTCGCTTACTTGGATGACCTCACTGCTTGATCCAAAAAGAGAACTCAACATTTAGATGACTTACGCATCATTTTCTAATGATGTTGTCAGTACAATATCCGCTTGAACCCCCTCAAGTGTGTCTTTTGCATCACTACTAGATGCCTCCTTGGGTTCCCTGTTTCCCAACATGGCATCACAGTGGACCCCCTCAAAGTCCAAGCTATCACATAAATTCAACCACCTAGGAATCTACGTGAATTGCAAAGCCTACAAGGCAAAGCCAACTTTTTATGTCCATTTGTCCCAAACTATGCCATTCGTGCACATGGTTTTCTCCGCCTCTTGTGACATGATATCCCATTTCGAAGGGAAAAACATGCTCAAACAACTTTTGATGATTTAAAATCCACCTTATCTAATGCCCCTTTGACTAGTCCCCTAAACTATGATCACAATTACATCCTCTACTTGTCAACCTCATATGTCTCAGTAGTAGGAGTCCTCATCCAATTAAGGGATGACGGGCGTGAACATGTCATTTACTACATCCATAAAAATATTTTAGGGCCATCCTTGAAGTATAATCATGATGAGAAAATGGCATTAGCAGTTGTCCTCGGAGTCCAAAAACTGCGACATTATATACTACTTCGAACTACCAAGGTCGTAGCAGATTCCAACCCCATGCAATACTTGCTTAGTCAATGATATATTAATGGAAAATTTTCCCGATGGATCGTCATTCTACATGAATACGATCTATATTTATCTACTCCCAAAAGTAATAAATCTCTCATCCTAGCCGAACTCATTACGCCTTTTCCCTCAGACGCCAAAGTTTCCCCCATTAATGAGGATTTCCCCGACAAACACCTCTTCTTTATCCCCTCCGATGACCCATGGTACATCAACCTCCTTGTATACCTTCGCACACAGAATTTTGGGTCTCATATCTCTTGATATGACCATCAAATCATTCTCCATGAGGCCCCTCGATACCTCCTCATCGGATATTTTCTCTATCGATGTGGGGTTGAGACCATTCTTCGCCAATGTCTTACCATCGATGAAGGTGACAAAGTCTTGAACGATTGCCACAATGGTGCTTGTGGTGGTCACCTCTTAGGTATGTACACCACCCGAAAAATCATTTGAGAACAGTACTTCTGGCCCACGTTGTTTCATGACTGCATCCATGCTATCAAGCAATGTGACAAATGCCAACTTTATGCAAACAAAGTACGAGCGCCACCAGCTCTTCTACATCTAGTTATCACAACTGAACCCTTCTATAAATGGGGCATAGACTTCACGACTTTCCATACTTCATCTAGTAATGGAAACATGTACATTGTCATGGCAGTATATTACTTTACCAATTGGGTTGAAGCCATGCCCACATTTAACAGTACCGCCGACACAACAACATGTTTTTTATTCAACCATGTCATTACCCGGTTAAGCATTTTGATAATGGGATATTTGCGGAACTCTCCTCAAAGTTAGGCTTCTCCTATAAGTTTTCCTCCCCATACTACTGTCAGTCTAATGGACAAGTCGAGGATGTCATCAAAGTCCTCAAAACAATGCTACAACGTATCATCAATAAACATAAGACGAACGAGAATCATATGTTGTTTTCCGCATTATGAGCTTATTGCACTGTAGTCAAAACTTCCACTGGTTTTATATTGTTCCACCTTGTCCATGGGATCAAAGCCACACTCCCTATCGAGTGATAAATCCCCACATTACACACTACCATTGAGTTATTACCTGACACTGCTCCAATGGAACAATGCCTGTTGACGTTAGAGTCACTTGATGAAGATCGTTGATATTCATTACAACATAATGAGGTAGCTAAAAAATGGTCCAAAGCCACCTTCGACCGCCATGTAAACCTTCACTCATTTAACGAAGGTGATCTCGTGTTATCCTATGATATCACCCATGATACTGTCGACTATGGGAAATTCAAGTCATTATGGTATGGAAACTTCATCGTCCAACATTGCCTCACTAAATGTTCCTATATCTTGGCCTCTCGAGAAGGCTATCCTCTCAAAGAACCCATCAATGGGTTGTACTTAAAGATTTTTTACGCCTGAGCATAGCCATCCTACCTTAGGATTTTCTTTGTACACATTTTTTAGATTTTTTAGTCTTCTTTGATACCACCATTCCTGCTGTCTGATCTATCATCCGTGTTATTGACATATGCGTAATCCATCATCCTATTGCATTAGTTACGCTGATGGTGCTAGTTGTTGGACCTATAATCTCTCTTGGTTTGCTTGGGCCATCTATATTCCCTCAGATGTCCTTCTCAACTCCAGTGGAATATGTTTGGGCTCGGCCACCAACAACCATGACGAATACAATGTCATCATTGGTCTCCTCATGGAGGCCAGTCACCACCACATTCATCACCTTAGAATTCTATTAGATTCCTAACTTGTCGTCCTGCAACTCAACAATGTATATCATGTTCACGATCCTTGCCTCTTTTGAAAATACCTACAAGTTAGACTCCTATATGGAAACTTCAATTCAGTCACATTACACATATTCCAAGAAAACTTAATCAAGTCTCATATCACATGGCTAACCTAGTATTAGATTGACATTTTTCACATTAAAACAACATTTTTGACATGGCATCATACATTTGTCACAACACAGAAAATACATTATACATTAAAAAATAACACATAGATACATG
>SNQJ01S0108749.1:27616-38479 GCA_010110895.2 Picea sitchensis
TAATAGCAGATTTAATTATCTCATTTATGTACATGATATAAACGCTGCAAGTTTTAATCTAAACTTACGAAACTCGATGTGAGAAAATGACTGCTTTGTAAAAGCAGATAAAGAAAGCACATTAAATATTTTTGTTTTTTTCTTTATAAATCAAAACTAATAAGAACAAATGCTATGAAACAAAAACACATGGATAGTCAAAAGCCAAACCATATATCTTTGTTTCAGTGATGAGTAACGACATAATAAAAACATAAATGATCTAACATGTTAGTGATTTAACGCTATGTATCCAGACATTTGCATGATTAGAGAATATCCGACCACTTCGTCCAAGAGGGAAACCTACAATGAACCTTAAAATTGTTCTGAATAAATATGGAACAATGTGCTGGAAATTCAATTTTAGTAATAGAATGTATGATACAAATAGTCATTGTGATCTTATGATTTACAAGCAATTACAGTTAGATAAATCTTATTGTAAGAACTTTGCATTTAAACATTCAACATAAAATTAAATATAAATCTTGTATTTGAGTTTAATAAATTATCACTCTGTATATTATCTGAAGCATCACATATGGAAAACATTAACAAAGGAATTATCCCAACAACACAATAGATCATGAAGACTAAAGCTATCAAAAACCTATTATCATATTAGGATAAGAAGAACTTAAACAAAGACACCATCCACAAGAAGCTAAAGTCGTAATGTCTATTGTTGTTCCATTAAAGTCTGTAAATTAACCATCCACCTTCAGTCCCAGGCTAAGATGCCTTCATTACAAAAATCTCTAATATTTAAAGAGTTCAGAGAAGCCAAATATCTTATCTTGTGGGATAAGATTAAATCTCAAAAATGATTTGCTAATTACAAAATAGAGGGTAATATAACCACTCCATATCACACTGTATCTCTTAAAACTATAAAAATCTTGTTCCTGTTTACAAAATATGAGCCAAAGATATGGATAATAACCCCAGAAATGATTCATATCATTTGATCACCATAAACTGCTAGATATCCTGAAAGAAAATGACTAAATAAAGAAATTCAGATATAAATTTAACCAATATCTTCCAAATTTCGAATAAGAGTAGATTGGCTACAAAATCTGTTGATCTTATTGTTACCAACATAAATCTAAATTAATCCATCTAATAATAGAAAAAACAAAATAAAAAAAATAAAAAAAAAACAACTAAGATAAACAAACAAATCTTTACCTTCAACTGAAAACTCAATCTGAATCATAAGACTTCAGAATTAACCACAACCTTGACATACTCAACATTCTTTATTATTATATTACCAATTCTCTTCAGGCATTTCCCCTGTCTTTGTGCATTTAGTTTGAGTCTGTGATTTTCAATCGTTAGTGAGTCAATCTGGGATGTGAAGGCCTTGATTTTAGCTTGCAGGGAGGGCACATTTGTGTAGTATTTTTCTATCCAAAACAAACAAACCTCACACTGTGGATCTGAAAGAGTTGTTTGAGGATAACCATGGCCGTGTGTCAGAATGCTACCACTGTTGTCTGTGGGTTTTTGGCTGAGCTTGATAAAGGGATTCGGGCAATGCCCTTGCATGAGGGTTTTCATACAAAAGATCATGCCTAACATTTGAGAGCCCGAGAGCCTTCTCTATCAATATTTTTTCCACCATAGGGGTTTCTATAGGATTTGCTATAGAAAAATAAAAATAAACAAAAAAAAACGGTTTCCTCAACAGGAACGAAAAAACTGATAAATTTACCTCCAAAACAATGAGACATATCTCTGCAATGATCCAGTTTCTGAAGAAACTGCCCGAGATGAAGGTAAAAGGGCTCATTTGCATTCTCGTTTTTCAAGGGTTTGATATAATTCGTCATGGTTTGCTCAGAAACGCTCCCGCAAAAAAAGTGTCTCTGGCAGGCAAAAACATGATTGAACAGATTGTAACAAGAGCGAATAGAACTACCTGTGAGTATAAGAGGGATTAGTAATAGATAAAAATCCTAGCCTAAGACAAAGGAGTAAGCTAGCAGTCACCCTAGTGCGTCCAAAATTTGAGCACAAGGGATTCCAAGCCATGAAAATTGAGCGTTTTGTGTAATGAATTGTTGAGGGTATAGAACAGAGCCCGAGATTTAAATCAAAATAATGGACATGTCATTTTCAAACTTCTTCTACCAGCAGAGTACAAAATATGACCACATGCATTTAAGTATCATCATGTGTAAAGGGTGGAGTTACTCATTATAAGGTCAAGAAGAGAGGTGTTTTGACAAATCACACATAATGACCATATAAGGATTTACCAAGAATGATACATGGAACAAAATCATAGTCTAACATTAATTGATTCCTGGTATAGCATTCCAATGTCCAAAGTAAACCAATGAGCAATTAAAAACAACCATTTTATCGACATGAGATAGACCTTAAAGAAAAAAAAAAAGGTTTGTATGATCATTAGTTTAATTAGGAAAATAAGCGTTCAAATCAAATGCAATAAATTCACAAGTTTCAATGCTTCATTCATGCTTTCAGTCATGAATGAAGCATGGAAATGAGAACTAGGAAAAATAAAAACCTTTTATAGCCCAAGATTCATCTTTCAAGTAGCAATGTTCAACTGTTTAAGCAGAGGCAAATATAAAATTTATGATTCGTCGCTTTAAGAATTGAAAATATTGTGGGGCTACCAACACGCCCTTAGGTCGTCCTTAAAATCACACCACACTTGCATGAAAAGAAACACACTTGCATGAAAAGAACCACACTTGCATGAAAGGAACACTCAAGGATTTAGAAAAATTAAAAAAACCTACCTATGCTCTAATCCCTTTAGCACTTCCCTGGCAACGGCGCCAAAATGTTGGGGCTAAATATATGCACTATTAATTCCCACATTTAATTATCAACTGAGGCTCGTAAGCTTCGAGGTGCAGGTGCATGAAATGCAGGATCAGAGCCTAGTCTAGCCTAATCTAAAGCCAACAAAACAATCTTCAAACCCACACTGCAGGAAATTAACACTAAGGATTCATCACTGGAACGTAGGAATAACTTAGTGCTATAAGGGCTTAGATCACAGTCTTTCATGCACTCGGTGATGTTCATGTGATTAATCGTGAGTAGCTTACTCAAGTCTTATGTCCTTCACTAATTATTTCCTATAGCGGATCCACACTTAAATGCAATAAAAGAAACAAGCAAACAGAAATGAAATTCACTATAGAAACTAACACCTTAGGAAGAATTCCAATGAGGGAAGGCCTTATCTCACGAGTTAGACCTTTAATCTATCTATTGGTGATTGAAAATATGTGAAAGTAAAGTGCAAGGAATCCAAAGGTACGGGAAATAAAAATTAACTGCGGGAAACTCAAAATCATCAAACTCAATCAACACCTAAGATTCACTTAATCAACTAAATTTCTGAAATTTATAAAAGAAATTATAATGCAAACTGGTACCCAAAATCTATAATGAAACCAAATATGTTGTAAACAGAGTACCCTCAACTTGATTTTCAAACCAAGCCAAAATAGATTAGTAAGCTTTATCAACTCAACTTGAAATCTGAAGGCTAGTAATTAAACTCGTAAAACAAACCACTCATACAAACTGAGTACTCAATCAAATAATATGTAAAACAAAGTACTAACTCTTCAACCACACCCTTGAAATAATGACTTATCATAATACCCAATCACTCTAAAAACTCAGTTAAACTAACTGTCAACACTACATCACGTTTCCTTCTCAGAAGTTTGATTTGTTCCAGTGTATATAACTGATAATCAATTCATTTATTGGCAATAAATACTTCTCTATTTATAAGTATGCTGGAATGTTTCTATTTTCTCAAACCCAGTTATTTTGCCTCTTATTTAATGCACAACCAATTTGCAAATTAAAAATTATATTTGGTTCTGGAATTTGTGTTGCAGGCTGATCTATAATCATTCCAATTCGATTCATATTTATTAGGGTTGTTTCTTGATTTTGCATTTCAGAATGCCCGAGACAAAAATTCATTGAGAGCTCTATTTTTTTTTTTATGAAATCAGAGTTCTAACAACTTACTTAAAATACTCAAAGTAATGACATCAAACCTATGATCTCAATGTGCTGAAGTGTAATGAGAATAATCAAGTCATCGTGTGAGCAACTTATGGTTTATATTTGCATTAACTAACTATGAAAATCTCATACTCTGTTTCATGGAAACACTTCTCAATGGTTATAGACTGTGATCAATGGTTATATATGAAACAATAACACACACTGAAATCTAAGTGTTTGTTAAACATGAATTCATAAAATGAAATTGAAATTACAATCAAACATGATCTATAAAAAATCAAATTACACATGAACAAAAATTAAAAAAAGTAAATGAAATAAAATCTAACTATTAAATAAATGAAACATGGAAACACTTACTCACTCTGAGGGTCCCTTCTCAGGTGGTGAGTTCTTCTTGAAAGAAATCAAATCACTCGAATTCTTGGAACCATGCACAGAAGCAATAACTCTTTCATTTAATGAAATTTAGAAATTACAAAAGGGAAGATCACTCTCACAATAGCATTCTGACCTTAACTATCAATGAATGTCCCATAATGATAATTTGATTTCTCATAGCCCTGTGAGGCTTATTTATACATGAAAAATCATTGAGAAATGGATGGGACCAAATCCCAATGCTCATATTTCAAATTTACAATTTTAGATAAAATCCTCAAAAATCTAGGTTTTGTTGCAATTTGGGCAGATTCAATTTAGGGCCCCACCCATATATTCCAAACAAATTGTAATTTTTAAACAATTCCCACATAATATTTAATTTTCCATATTCTAGACAAAACCCATTTCGTAGAATTTCTAGATCTGATTCCATATGCACAAAAATCGAGGTGCAAGTTGGCAGTTTGAGATTTTTGCTATTTTTTGTAGAATCATTCCCCCTGAGATGGAGGTCTAGACGTGTGATCTAGGTGAATTCTTCCCCATGTGTCTGCATGTAAACTTGGCTTTGGTCAAAACCCATGTCCCTGATTTTCCTCTAGAATCTTTCCAAAATTTCGAATTATTGCTAGTACCAGATTAACATAGTTGGTACTAGATTAGAACAGTTGGTACTGGATTAGAACAGTTAGTACCAAAATCTTGTAGGCAGGGGTTTAGTACCGGATGAAAACAACCACGACTATGGGTACCATACCAACGCGATGGTAGTGCCGGATGGAGCTAGTACCGGAATAGGCGCAATCTGGTACCGGATGAAGCTGGTACCGGAAGAGGCAGAGAGTTGGTACCAGATGAACGCAAAGGTAGTACCGGATCATTGCAGAGTATTGGATCACATGGAGTGTGGTTACCAAATGACTGTGCAGGTACTGGTTGACTGTAGAACTTTCTGGTACCGGATGACTTGGAGTATTGGATGACCTGCAATGTGGGTACCAGAACAGGAACAATACAGGTACCGGAACATGGACAGTGCATACACTGGAACCTGAACAGTATAGAACATGTTGCTTGGACATAGAAACATAGGATTAAACCATCATCGAAAAAACTGTTGTACTTTTAATCACTAAAAATATGGAAAATTATGTATTAACCACATAGGATGAATACCAAGAGATAATGGAGGTTTATGGTGTAATTAGCGAGATATTATTGATGAAATGTGGGGAGAAGGTGTAGTGATGAGTGTATTTTTATGGAGGAAAGTATGACAAAAATGCATCTCAACACCAGGGAATGGAAAATATGGATTTTTTTGTGGAGACGATCCATATGGCATGTAGCAAGTTGAATCGCTTCCACTAGTGCTAAGGTTGTATGTGGAGGTAGAAGGTGAGACCGTACTTGGTTGAGAGGCAGAATTGGTCGGGGAACTAGATTTCTAGGGGCTAGCTCGATCTATGCCTGTAGAGATGAGGGTGGGGTAGAAATGGTGGCGAGATGATGATGGTGTTGGACCAGCGCATGAGCCACAGGGAGATGTGGAGGTGATGTTGGAGGACCTGCACCGACACTTCGAGTGGGTTTTATAGGGCATACCTAACGACATGTGGGCCTATATCTAGGATGAGGAGGTCCTGGAGCAATGCGTGGGTGTACTAGCAGAGTGGCAGACCCTGATCTGTCGAGCAACAATGGCAGGGGTAGCGATGACTAGTCAGGTGCCTCTTGGACCTGGAGGGCCCCAAACTGGTGGGGCGCCTCCGGTCAACAGAGGACCTGCGAGGGAGATATNGGGAGCCCATTTTGTATAGGGTAGTTGATACCCATTTTTGTACTCATAGGGGTGGGGGGACTCATGAGTCTACGGGGAATTGTACATGTATATATTTTTTGTAAACACTTATGACACTTGAGGATATATATCTATATCTATATCTATATATATATATATATATATATATATATGGATATATTTTGGATCACTCATGTATCTATGTGTTATTTTTTAATGTATGATGTATTTTCTGTGTTGTGACAAATGTATGATGCCATGTCAAAAATGTTGTTTTAATGTGAAAAATGTCAATCTAATACTAGGTTAGCCATGTGATCTGAGACTTGATTAAGTTTTCTTGGAATATGTGTAATGTGACTGAATTGAAGTTTCCATATAGGAGTCTAACTTGTAGGTATTTTCAAAAGAGGCAAGGATCGTGAACATGATATACATTGTTGAGTTGCAGGATGACAAGTTAGGAATCTAATAGAATGCTAAGGTGATGAATGTGGTGGTGACTGGCCTCCATCAGGAGACCAATGATGACATTGTATTCGTCTTGGTTGTTGGTGGCCGAGCCCAAACATATTCCACTGGAGTTGAGAAGGACATCTGAGGTAATATAGATGGCCCAAGCAAACCAAGCGAGATTATAGGTCCAACAACTAGAACCATCAGCGTAACTGATGCAATAGGATGATGGATTACACATTTGTCAATAACATGGATGATAGATCAGACAACAGGAATGGTGGTATCAAAGAAGACTAAAAAATCTAAAAAATGTGTACAAAGAAAAGCCTAAGGTAGGATGGCTATGCTCAGGCTTAAAACTTCTTTAAGTACAACCCATTGATGGGTTCTTTGAGAGGATAGCCTTCTCGAGAGGCCAAGATATAGGCACATTTAGTGAGGCAATGTTGGACGATGAAGGTTCCATACCATAATGACTTGAATTTCCCATAGTCGACAGTATCATGGGTGATATCGTAGGATAACACGAGATCACCTTCGTTAAATGAGTGAAGGTTTACATGGCGGTCGAAGGTGGCTTTGGACCATTTTTTAGCTACCTCATTATGTTGTAATGAATATCAACGATCTTCATCAAGCGACTCTAACGTCAACAGGCGTTGTTCCATTGGAGCAGTGTCAGGTAATAGCTCAATGGTAGTGTGTAATGTGGGGATTTCTCACTCGATAGGGAGTGTGGCTTTGATCCCATGGACAAGGTGGAACGATATAAAACCAGTGGAAGTTTTGACTACAGTGCAATAAGCTCATAATGCGGAAAACAACATATGATTCTCGTTCGTCTTATGTTTATTGATGATACGTTGTAGCATTGTTTTGAGGACTTTGCTGACATCCTCGACTTGTCCATTAGACTGACAATAGTATGGGGAGGAAAACTTATAGGAGAAGCCTAACTTTGAGGAGAGTTCCACAAATATCCCATTATCAAAATGCTTAACCGGGTAATGACATGGTTGAATAAAAAACATGTTGTTGTGTCGGCGGTATTGTTAAATGTGGGCATGGATTCAACCCAATTGGTAAAGTAATCTACTGCCATGACAATGTACATGTGTCCATTACTAGATGAAGTATGGAAAGTCGTAAAGTCTATGCCCCATTTATAGAAGGGTTCAGTTGTGATAACTAGATGTAGAAGAGCCGGTGGCGCTCGTGCTTTGTTTGCATAAAGTTGGCATTTGTCACATTGCTTGACAGCATGGATGTAGTCATGAAACAACGTGGGCCATAAGTACTGTGCTAAAATGATTTTTCGGGTGGTGTACATACCTAAGAGGTGACCACCACAAGCACCGTTGTGGAAATCGTTCAAAACTTTGTCACCTTCATCGATGGTAAGACATTGGCGAAGAATGGTCTCAACCCCGCATCAATAGAGAAAATATCTGATGAGGAGGTATCGAGGGGCCTCATGGAGAATGATTTGATGGTCATATCAAGAGATATGAGACCCAAACTTCTGTGTGCAAAGGTATACAAGGAGGTCGATGTACCAGGGGTCATCGGAGGGGATAAAGAAGAGGTGTTTGTCGGGGAAATCCTCATTAATGGGGGAAACTTTGGAGTCTGAGGGAAAAGGCGTAATGAGTTCGGCTAGGATGAGAGATTTATTACTTTTGGGAGTAGATAAATCTAGATCCTATTCATGTAGAATGACGATCCATCGGGAAAATTTTCCATTAATCTATCATCGACTAAGCAAGTATTGCATGGGGTTGGAATATGCTACAACCTTGGTAATTCGAAGTAGTATATAATGTCGCAGTTTTTGGACTCCGAGGACAACTGATAATGCCAGTTTCTCATCATGATTATACTTCAAGGATGGCCCTAAAATATTTTTATGGATGTAGTAAATGACATGTTCACGCCCGTCATCCCTTAATTGGATGAGGACTCCTACTACTAAGACATATGAGGTTGACAAGTAGAGGATGTAATTGTGATCATAGTTTAGGGGACTAGTCAAAGGGGCATTAGATAAGGTGGATTTTAAATCATCAAAAGTTGTTTGAGCATGTTTTTCCCTTTGAAATGGGATATCATGTCGCAAGAGGCGGATAAAACCATGTGCGTGAATGGCATAGTCTGGGACAAATGGACGTAAAAAGTTGGCTTTGCCTTGTAGGCTCTGCAATTCACGTAAATTCCTAGGTGGTGGAATTTATGTGATAGCTTGGACTTTGAGGGGGTCCACTGTGATGCCATGTTGGGAAACAACGAACCCAAGGAGGCATCTAGTAGTGACGCAAAAGACACACTTGAGGGGGTTCAAGCGGATATTGTACTGACGACATCATTGGAAAATGATGCGTAATTCATCTAAATGTTGAGTTCTCTTTTTGGATCGAGCAGTGAGGTCATCCAAGTAAGCGAGGATGATGTGAGAAAGATCATGAAAAACATAGGTCATGGCTCATTGAAATGTAGCACCAACGGTTTTGAGTCCAAAAGGCATGACGCAATAAGAAAAGGTACCCCAAGGTGTAGTAAAAGAGGATTTATATTGATATCTTGGATGGATTTGGATTTGATTGTAGCCGGAGAACCCATACATAAAGGAAAATGCCTCGTGGTTGGAATAATCATCAATAATTTGGTCGATGAAAGGGGTTGGCAATTTGTCTTTGGGGCAAGCATGGTAAAGATCGCAGAAGTTTGTGCAGACGAGAATACTTCCATGTTTTTTGTTAACATGAATGGGGTTCTTGACCCACGAAGTGTACATAGTGGGGAAAATTAACCCAACGATGTGTAACTTATCAATTTTGGCTTTAATAGTCACAACTTTGGATGGGTGAAGGGGGAATTTATTTTGACAGACTAGTGCAATGTCTGGCCAAGTGTCGATTCGATGTTCGACTATAGACAGATCGAGGCCGAGAATCTCCATATATGACCAGTAAAAAATATCCCAGTATTCCTAAAAGAGAGATTTGTAAGAAATGAATTCTTCAGGGGAGCATGCGGTGCCAATGTTGATTTCTTCTATGATTCCTAGTTTAATGGAAATGTCAATTTTGATGGTGGGGGAGATGTTGGCCATGTTTCCTTCTTCAAAAGAATCTCAAGCAGGGATAGGGTTTTTGAACCAGTCTATATGCCCCGAAGGAATAAAATCCTTGGTTTCGATTGCACACATGGAGGATTGGACAGGGGGATGAAAGGCCTCCTGTGAAGGGAAAAGTGCTCGACGATGGAGTGCATTCCATGGGAAATTGTGGGTACTGAGTTCCTCTAGGATATCTTCGTCGCAATGAAAAATGCAAGAATACAGGGGATCTTGGGAGGTGACAGGGGGAACTGTCAATGGGTAAGTGTTATGGTCCTCAAGTGGTCAAGGTGTATATGGGATATCGTGTATAGGGTGCAAAGGACCGTTGGACATAAAATGAATGTCCCGATGTTGTGGAGGGAACTTCATTCACTCAGGGATTGACGACGAATTATATCGAATATTAGTAATGTGATCCTCAGTAGGGGGTGCCTGAGAGGGCTCTGGCTAATATGTTTGGCATACTGCGGCTAAAATTTGGGAAAATTGAAGTAGAGCTGGGAAATGATGGATGTAGTGTCCATGTTATGAATAGATGGCACAAGCGAATTTGGTTTTCAACCCTTTATTGTGTGTGGTTGAGGACTCAATAGTAACAGTGGACGTACTTGGTGGAGTGGTGATCCATGTGGTTTCTCTAGGGAGATGGATCATATTGTGTAACTCAGGAAGAGTATGACATCTGTTAGTGGGGTGTCCTTCTCTTTCTCATAGTGCACAAGGAGGATGAGCTCGGGGAGGAAGTGGATTTGTGGGATCGTTATTCTTCCGTCTTCCCTTAGTGGTGGTGGTGTTGCTACTAATTGGCAGAGGGGGTGTTGTGGAAGGAGCCTGTACTGGGATCTGTATCAGTAATCCCTTTGTTTGAGGAGGGAGAGATGGCATAGGGACCATCACGGGTGGATGGAGATACCATAATGGGATGTAGAGAACCATGTTTGGAAAGGTAAGAGTAGCAGGTACTTGAAATGCTTGGACTCCAGGTGGGGGGTAAGAAAAGGGAATTTGAGTAATGTCT
>SNQJ01S0108750.1:14010-29352 GCA_010110895.2 Picea sitchensis
TAGCAGCGACGCTGCTAGTCCCTGCGTTAAGGGAATAAAAAAGAAAATAATGTGTTGTATGCATGAATTGATTTTCTGCCAATTGGGGGACATCAAAATCATTTTTCTACTGCTTGTTGTGTACGAACAGAAGATAGCAGTTGAAAATGAGAAGGGATTTCATATATCTGGATGGGGTAAGCCCTCTAGTTGATTCTATGACTAATGTTTTCTTCAGTTTGAATTTGTATTACAAAAATTTGGTCCAGTATTTAATATTCCCCCACTTTAACTTTGTAGCATGTTAGATATCCATTGGAAGCCATGTAGCGGGCACTTAACAATACTTTGCAACAAGTCATATATCCATTAGAAGGTGTGTAGTGACCACTTCATAGCACGCCAGATATTTATAGCACCATGCATCCATTACTGCTAACTGGAGTGTTGTTGGTACAATACGTTTTGAAGAAAAGGTTCCATAACTTTGTAAGGGGAGACTATTACAGACAAGTCTTTCGAGACGGTTTTTTTGGATGAGATGACAATTTTCCTTTAAGACAGAGAGACCTGGAGGCGACTAAGGATGACCATGTCGATGCTATTTTCCTCCATGAGATTCAAAAACGACATTACTAAGACGACATTCATGTTGGTGCATCAGAGGGTTCTTTGATAGTTCCAGCGCACGGTGAGGGAGGGCATTTCCCTTGACTTGGAGGATTTCATATATCTGGATGGGGTAAGCCCTTTGGTTGATGCTATGACTAATTTTTTCTTCATCTTGAATTTGTATTACAATACTTTGGTCCAGTATTTAATATTCCACCACTTTAACTTTGYAGCATGTCAGATATCCATTGGAAGGCATGTAGTGGGCACTTAACAACACTTTGCAACAAGTCAAATATCCATTGGAAGGCGTGTAGAGACAACTTCATAGCACGCTAGATATTTATAGCACCATGCATCYATTGCTGCTAACTAGAGTGTTGTTGGTGCAATACGTTCTGAAGAAAAGGTTCCATAACTTCGTAAGGGGTGACTATTAYAGACAGGTCTTTCGAGACATTTTTTTTCGATGAGATGAAAATTTTCCTTTAAGACGGA
The DNA here is from genome assembly GCA_010110895.2 of Picea sitchensis. Taxonomy (NCBI): domain Eukaryota; kingdom Viridiplantae; phylum Streptophyta; class Pinopsida; order Pinales; family Pinaceae; genus Picea; species Picea sitchensis. The sequence goes on from SNQJ01S0108750.1 coordinate 15,100, forward strand.
GAGACTTGGAGGCGACCGAGGATGACCATGTCGACTGTATTTTCCTCCACGAGCTTCAAAAATGACGTTACTAAGACGACATTCATGTTGGTGCATCAGAGGGTTCTTCGATTGTTCTAGCGCGTGGTGAGAGAGGGCATTTCCCTTGACCCGGAGGAAGTTTTTCATCATTACACCTTTGCCAACGTCTCTCTTTTCTTTCTCGGCTTCGACCTGGGTTCTTTGGCCCTCAACCTCCCGCCTATTCCTTTCATAGAGGCGTGGTATTCTACAGACACGCAGTTGCTATCACTGCTATTGCTCCTTTTGCATTTTTTTTTGTAGAGAGGTATAACTGCTTGCACATAGTTTCTCCTTATTCTACATGATTGCTTCATTGCGTTTTTTTTTTCTCTATTAATTTTGATGCAATTTTATATGACCAGACATATATTTCATCATTTTAGTTTACATGAAGGTGCGGGAAAAACTCATGTTTTCTATTTTATGCCAGATTTTCGCACTAGGTTTGTTGGGTACGTAATTACCATAGGACTGTTCTACTTAGTTTTACATGGTCTGTTAGTTTTTTCATGGATTTGGCTATCATTTATATACTTAAATTGTAAGTTTGTTGCATATACTCAGGCCTGTGATTGATCATAATTTTTATTACGCTGGGTTGAAATATACTTCTCCAACATTTTCTTGCGCAATGAGCAACATGCTACCTACTATGACTTTTGTCATGGCAGCTTTGTTTAGGTACTGTTAGTTATATAACATGATCCTTTCGTATGGGATTTGGGATGGAACATGAACCTTCTTAGTGTTGTTTACTCTGTAAGTAATTTTATAACATGATTAATTTCATACATGAACAAAGGAACACAGTCTGTATTGTTATCCGATGGCAATCATAATCCAATCATTCTATGTAGGGAATAGTGGCATCAGGGATTGCAGATCATGTACAAGGTTTGAGTATGAAATTAAAAGAACCCGTATTGACCACAACATTTAGCCGATCCATTCAAGGTTCCATGAGCTTGTTTCTTGTGTCAACGCTTTACTGGAATACATTGAGGCTATTAAATTTGTGGACGGAGCGACGTTTGCGTAAGGATCGAAGCTAGGGAGGTGGGCCAAAGAAGCTGGAATTGTGAATAGGTTCACTCTTATCCGATCTGAAAATGAGTTGGTTTCTTGTGTCAGCATTTTACGGGAAGACATTGAGGTTTTGAATTTGGGGATGGAGCGACAGATGCATAAGGATGGAAGAGTTGTGTATAAATTCTTGAAAAAGATTTCCATGGACTCCAACAATCATTTCCATGAAAGGCTCACTGAGCGATTCAACAGGGATGGCCAGGAGAAAAAAAAGATGAGTTGGGGGATTCACACACCTTAAAATCTATTAAAGGTATGTCCTACAAAATATTTCCTTCAAATTATTTCAAAATTAAGCAAAGTGATGATATCTATCTTTAAGTTTACCTTTGGACACTGCCCATGTTCCAGTGCAACAACTGGTGCTACCCATGGGGAATAGTAGCTTGCCGTGGCAACGATATTTGCATAAGCTAGTGAGGCAAGTGAAAGAATGAGAAGGACTTGATAAACCCACATAACACAAGATCTCTGCATCGACTTCAATGGACGAGAGACTCAATCTACAACTGCATCAAAACGCATAACACTTTCTTCCATAACCCCTCTTCTAAACAAGATCCCCAATATCTTCGTAAGCCTCCTTCTTCAACTCGTCAAAATCCTCTCCTTTTACTACATCCTCGTATAGTGTAGCTTTCTATATGGTGTTGAAACTCTTTGGTGTTAGCCTATGGATTACCTTAACCAATCACTAAGTCTAAATTGTCACCTATATTTGTATTATTCATTTAGGATATTAGTAATACATCCTCAAGTGATGACTAATGATTTAGTTAAGATTTCCTAGCCTAGCCATCATGCATGATTTTAGGATCTAGAGAAAATATCTCTATGAGGTGGCATCACCCATTGTACTATATGTAACATTTGTGTGAATACAAGTTAAAGAGTGTTGGCTAGTATGCCTTTTCTGTCATATTGTTGTTATTATGTATATTTTATCAATTAGTATCAAAAATTCTTTGTTTTATCAATTGGTATCAGAGCTTCTTTGTTTTATCAATTGGTATTAGAGCTCTTATGGCCTTAAGGGCCTAATATATTCTCCATGGTGAAGACATGGTGATAATATCAGAGCCATGGTGAAAATTATGAAGGAAGAGCAATGATACTGAGTGCAGTTTCATTTCGAGGACCATCTCGAGGACCGTATCGCAGACTGTATCAAGGACCGTATCGAGGACCATATCGCTGAATATATCAAGGGTTATATCATGGACTGTATTGAGGACTGTAATGCAGACTGGATCATATTAATATAATGTTCCCAACATTGGGTTTGTAGATGAGAATAGACCCCTGATCTGGCGATCGATCTGGTGGACAGAGAATGAAGAAAAGATGTAGCACTCAATGAGCCAATGAAGAAAATATGTAGCACTGGAATTACATGCAATCCAAGGAGAAGACATTACTGAAGGGGAAATTCGTTGATTTTGGAGTCCATGTTGGTAAACATTAGATTTCTCTTTCAATATTTATCCGTTTTTCACGATTTCAGTTGCATTGGAAACTATATTTCAAAGCTTACCAAAGGGTATTTATTTTTCTCAATATTCATCTATTTAAAGATATTCATCCCATAAGAAACAAATTTTGTCCAATTATGGAATAAGCAACCTTTAAAATGTAGATTTCAACCTCCATACAAAGCCAAATTAAGCATATAGAATAGCGTTAGAAAGGTGTTTTAGAGATCTATGAAATACCTCTCATTATTGATTTAACAAATCAATGTTTAAAGATAAAAACTTGTTGATAAATTTTTCCTCAAAATGGAAAATGAACGCTGAAAATGAAAAACGATTTTTTCTTTAAACAACAGTTTTTGTTTTTTGCAATAGAGGTTACAAATGGAATGCCTAGGGTATTACCCAAATGGGTATCTTCAATTTTTTTGATTGATTTTTTTGATGAGATTTTATTCACACATTTTTTGAGGGTTTGTCGAAGCTACAACACTTGTGCACCCATAGAATCGAACCTTCAACCATTTTCTCATGGATTGACCTCAACCTGCATCATCTGCTCTCAACTCGACTTAATATGCACATAACCCTCTTCAACATTGATTCAAACTCATATCTATTCGACCTCATATCTATCGACTCAACACTCTTCAAATTTGATGTGTGAAGAAAGGGGATCCGCTGTCAAAGTGAGAGGAGGATATGATTGTTGTTCCTATCTTGAAGGATTCTTGGCCTGATCTATTACCAAATATTTGCAGAGAGCTCGCAATATTTCTGCTAAGATCTCCAGTTTATCAGATTAGTTAATTCCCCAGACATCCTCTGTATGATTGTAAAATCTGACATGGGTGTTCTTCTTCTGATTTGAAAATGCAAAGGGAAAACTGACATGCACGAGAAATTCATTGGAATTTGAGAGACGATACATACCTAAATCCACTCCCATTGCTTTGATTCGCTTTGCAGAATGTTGATCCGAGAAAGTGGTTAAACGTCCAGAGAAAATCAAGTGATTTCAGGGTGACAAATGGAAGAATGTTTGGCACTTAATGATCCACACGTCACATCTTCCAGCTGGAGAGCAATAGATCTACTCAATGTTTTTTTTTCCATAAATTTGCTCAACAATTCATTCTACGATTTGCTCAACTAAGACCATGATTTTCTCAGCAAATCTCCTGCACAATTTTCTCTCTTTCTCTCTACGGATGTGCTCATGCATGATATTCACATCTCAACGATTTCATCATTTTTTAAAGCCCCTTCTGCATGATTTTGGTGGACAGTTTTTCAACTGATATTAAATTATCAAAATCGTTGCAAAAATCTTTGTTCATATTGGGGACCGGATTGAGGATAAGATTGAGGACCGGATGAAGGACCAAAAATTGCCTTAACATAAAGATATAGAGGTGAGTAAATGTAAGATTTTTTGCTCATTAGTAAATGAGAGTGAGCATGAGTAAGAGATGTTCGTTATTTATTTATGACTTAGGAAAATTTGTAAGTAAGTGACGAACTGAGGTTGTAAGAAACTCATTTTTGAGAAGACATTTATTGTTTTCTTAAGCCTTTGTGAGCAGAAGAGAAATTCTATGAATTGAAAGCCTTGTTAAAGCATGGTGAAAGAGAAAGTACATTGTAGCCTTCCCATTGTATGTGGTCTCATAAGAGAGATACTTATACTAAAATTGAAGTCTTTTGCTCTGTATCCTAGATCCACCTGAAATTGAATAAGGGGATCTTAGGTACAACTTGCGTAGTGTGTTGTGGTGAAATTTTCATGGAGGCTTATATTGTTTATTGTCTAGTTTTGACATAAACAAACATACAATTTTATCATTTAACACAACACACACAAGCTCAAGCACAATGTTACTCATGCACATGCATTCAAGAAAAAGTAATGCAAATCAAGCATCGACAACGAATACTAAATCAATGAAAAAGTCAAGCATCGACAAAGAATACTAAAGCAATGAACAAGTCAAGCTCGTAATCAAAGGAGAACTAGACTCAAAAGCATCAACAACACATTCAATTTTGAAGAGTAATTCAACTTTGAAGTCAACATTTATTGTAACTTGMAAATTGTCCTTTTGTAAGTTTACTTGTCTTTTTGAAATCAAGTTGAGTTGAAAAGCAATGAACAAGTCAAGCATCGACAAAGAATACTAAAGCAATGAACAAGTYAGGCTCGTAATCAAARGAGAACTAGACTCAAAAGCATCGACAACACATTCAATTTTGAAGAGTAATTCAACTTTGAAGTCAACATTTATTGTAACTTGCAAATTGTCTTTTTGTAAGTTTACTTGTCTTTTTGAAATCAAGTTGAGTTGAATTGTAATTTTCAGGTGCATTCTTAGTTGAGCCTGACACCCAAAAGTCATTATAATTTTGAGTCGAAATTGACAAGGTTGAGTACTTGAAACTCAAATGAGTGTAAACATCAAGTCTTTGGGATGCATTTTCGGTGGTAACCGACATCCTCAACTTCCTGGAAGCAAGTTCAAGAGAGGAAAGTTCAAGTGAGCGTGAAGTTCAAGCGAGTGATTCAAGTGAGAGAGTTGCAGATAAGCCTTATTCTATCGAGTCAAATTGTAATCAGGATCTACCTGCACAAGGAGACCTCTTTTAAGTGTTTTGAAATGGCTCAAAATCTAGAATTATTAGAGTTATTGAACACTCTAATAAATACCATTGAAGACAATATAGTGATATTGAACAAAGAAACTCTTCAATCAGTGCTAACTTGTTTGCAAGTGACACAAGATAAAGTTAGACTTCTTCAATCTCTATCCCAACTATTGAATGATGAAATCAGGGATCTCAAAAATCAACAACCAGTGAAGTGTTCTGAACTAGTTTTTGTTTAGCACAACCCTATCTATAATTATAATGATGATGAAGATGATTTTGATCAACAATCAATGAAGAATCAAATCAGTAAGACAACTCCAGATGTAGACAAATACAAATCTATTTTTGAACCTACATTTCAAGAGTTTTCTTTTGATTTTAGTGAAGAAAACCTTTCAATGTTGCAACAACATGCAGTAAATCCACTTTCACAAATTTTAAAGAAACAGGTTCAAAATACACTTTCCAAGCCCATCATTAGACCTGACCTTGGGAAGAAATCATTTACAACAAGAATAGAACAAGACTTGGATATGACAAGGAAGTTACCTTTCATATTCCCGATTATTCCAAACCAATCAAGTTCCAAAGTCCTGGATTCCTTCAAGAAGCTTCAACTTCACATGTTCAAGTTTAGCATCATAATGCGATATGCCAACATTGTAATTTAGTTGGTCACGTGGATAATCACTTTTTTGATCTCCATCCTTTCCAACATTGTGGCAAGTGTAACCATTCTTCAGACAGATGTTCAACGCTGAAGAAACCTGCAAGATTGAAGATTCACTATGAGTGGATTGATCCATGGAAGCGGTCATCAACAACCAAGAAATTATATAAGTCTTACCAAAGAATTCAATCTTGAGTAAAGACCAATCTTGTAGCACATAACATTTTTGTACCTCACATAAGTGGTACCCTTATGGCGTAGCTTTCGAGCATGGCCCTCACAGGATGAGATAACATGTGGTTTTTTTTGCATGCTCACTTTGTGTTGTACTCAAATGGAACAAGTATGGTACTCTCTTGAGCATAGAAGGAGGGAGTACAATGATGTAACTCTTATGTACCTTAAGGGGGGGAGTTCAAAAATAAAATGATGATGGTTCATGAAACCAATTGTGGTCTCTCCTTTCAGTTGACAAAGGGGGGGATTGATGATGGAATTGAAGATGGTTGTTAGGCAGAAAGTTTCGACAACAACAAACATCAAATATGCCAAATGGGCAATTGCGGTCTGTAGATGACATAATTTAGAAGAATTATGGTTTAATAAGTTTAAGTTGAATCATACATAATTGGGATTTTGCTTTTGATTATGAGAGTAATGATGTGGACGTTTGGTTCACATAGATGGTCATTTGACCTAACAGAGGACACAATGATCCTTTTACATTGCAACTTGGCATTTGATTGAGTTGTCAGGTATTTTTCATCGACGTGTTAGACTAGAAGTTGATTCACTTCTCTTGGTTCTCTATCATCAGATTGGAGTTTACATTAAGTGAACAAATTGCATGCATCCTGGCTCACATGATTACATAGTGAGATTTTCTAGAGATGATAGACTTTGGCAGGATTATGATTCAATGACTTGCAATTGAATCATACACATGATACATTGAGATGTTGTTGGACACCTAAAAGTGTCAAGATTGGTTAGTGGTCATCCAAAAACCATCAGATACATGGTATCAATTGATCAATGGTTATTCCAAACCACAGATTCAAAGAGCACTTCAGTGATACACTAATAGTAGAGTGGTGATACTACATGTTCACCAATTAGCAGAAGACATCAGATTCTTCTAGCTCAAATACTTGGAAAAATGATCAAATTGTCAAGCAATCAGGGAATGTTCAGATATTGCAGCTATTCACTTCCATATCTCAGCTCTCTTCTAATTCATTTCAGATGAACCATTCAACATCCAGATTGACAGTTTTTCAGATAGTTCTTCATTGAGGATCAACTTAGGAGTTTCAGTATGAAGACTTGAAATTGATACCAGTTTATACTTTATTGCTGGTATTATTGATCGGACTTGTGATTGAGGGAGGGATTGTTAGCCTATGGCTTACCTTAACCAATCACTAAGTCTAAATTGTCACCTATATTTGTATTATTCATTTATGATATTAGTAATATATCCTCAAGTGATGACTAATGATTTAGTTATGATTTCCTAGCCTAGTCATCATGCATGATTTTAGGATCTAGAGAAAATCTCTCTATGAGGTGGCATCACCCATTGTACTATAAATATGTAACATTGGTGTGAATACAAGTCAAAGAGTGTTGGCTAGTATGTCATTTCCATCATCTTGTTGTTATTATGCATATTTTATCAATTAGTATCAGAACTTCTTTGTTTTATCAATTGGTATCAGAGCTTCCTTGTTTTATCATTTGGAACATAAATCCTCATTTTGCAGCTGCACCTTGCCGATATTATCGCTTCGAGTAACTTACTCGAAGGTCTATGATTTTTTCTTCTCCTCGATTCAACCCGAATCCCTTCTTTTTCTTTTTCTTTGCTTCAGGAATGCGAATCTAAGAAACAACCTTGTTAATGATAGGAAGAGCATAAACCCTCTATTAAAATATGAAAATATCTGAGAAGAGGCAAACTTTTAGTAATCTCTCCACAATGGGTTGTTTGCACACTGAATTTCTGTTGCATTTGACTTGTCCTCGGGATGAAGAGTCTTCTGGTTAGTGGTTCTGCCAATGTCTATGAGTTTCACATGAGAAATTTTGAACCATGATCTCCCCATCCTCTTAGAAAATTAAACCAGTACACCAATACAAACTTATACTGAAGTACGATCTGTCATGTGCAATTTGTGTTTAGATTGTTGGAACTGCCGATGTCAAATTCGAATTTTAAGTATCTCTTGGATCCCACACAGAGAAGTCCAATTGGGCTCGGATGGGATTTGCTACCTTTAGATTGAGTATCATACTTCAGGTGTGGAGTTCATTTAGCTTATGGATGGACTCAGAAGAGAGTTGGTTGCGGGGGAATTCGATCCTAGGGATGATTGTGCATGGAAATCCATGCAAATCACCACAGATCTTTTTATTATCAGTATCGTGCTTTCACTAAGGAAGGTCGTCAAAAACCTGCACTTATTTATTGCATTGGTTTTTATTTTATTTTAATTTTTAATTCAATTTAGCTTTCTTGAATATTAAAATTGCACCAATCTTTATTAACACTTGCTATGTTATATATCATTCAATAAATTGGTTAGACGTGAAATCTCTTTCCTTTCCACTTGGGGAGGTTATTGGTTCCACTCTCTTAATTTCCTTAAATCATGAGAAAGTACTTCATGAGAAAGTACTTGAAGGTTTTTCTTCAATAAATATATATGTATGTTTTGAAGTTTTCTATTATTTATTTAGAAAACTTCAAAACATCATTTTTTTTTATATATCAGATTGCAATTATATTAATTTATTTATATTTTAATTTTTAATTCAATTTTGCTTTGTTTAATGTCAAAATTTACATCACTCTTTTAGCAATTTTTAGCAATTGCTTATTTATAATATATGTAACCTTAAATGTTTTAGATTAATTTTCAAGCTAGATCCTTAGAATAGCGTTAAACTGAGTTAGTCATTGTAATATGAGTTCTACTTAATTACATATTTTAGATCACTTTTCAGGCTAGATCCTTACAATAGCCTTAGATTGAATGAACCATTGTAATATGAATAGTACATAACTAGGGGAAAACCCTTTTCTATTTACAGTGATTATAGATGAACTTTCAGATTTAAAATAAAGAGTTTTCGTTTTCTTATCAAGAAGTTATCTAGAAATTTACTTGAATGAAAGTAGACTAATACAAAGTAGACTAATACGTATTGTTTATGCATTGTGATGATCAGCTTTACTATTAATATTTCTAATTTAATGTTCAATCTCATTAAACTTTTTTTTTTCTAATATTTTGCCTTCAATTTTTAAAAAGATATATTAATTTAAACTAAAATTTTCATGTGTTAATGTCAATTCCATGATTTACATTTTAAAATGTACAATCTGCTACAACTGATGTGTTTGTAAATGAATATTCACTTGCTTTGCCTATTTTAAATTGTAACTAATAAATGTTAACGAGTACTCAAGTATGGTAGGACAAGTTTAAAGATTTATTTACGACAACGCAGCAATGTGCAACTTTTACGGGCTGTTCAAGTCCCACCATTAGATGTAGTTATCTTTGGATGTTGGATAAAAACACTTTAATGTAATTAAAACTAGTTTTAGGGATTAAGATGGATTTATTTTAGTAATAATAATTTGGATGATCTTTCTATGTAGGAGAAACATTCTTTTTTATTTCCATTGTTTGTGTTATAGTTTCAGACTTTTATTCAATATAAAGTTTTTTTTTTGTTGTTGTTTATTATCCATTTTCTATAACATTACTAATTCATTATACAAATACAATAAGTTGTTTCCTCTATCATATTTTAAAATATGATTCYACAGGGTATGTATACAACAACAATAGTCRTACAATGGGTTATGGTYGAATTTGTTGACAATCCTCGAATTCAACAAAAAGTGCAAGAAGATCTAGATATAGTGGTTAATAGAGACAAAATGATCAATGAGATTGATTTTCCACATCTATCATACCTGCAATGCATCGCAAATGAGGTYCTCCTCTTATATCCATCCACTTGTCTAATGATTCCACATAAAGTTGATAGAAATAATTGATTATTAGCAAGTTGTTATGCCTAGATGAACTTGTTTTTCATCCTATATATGTATGCATTTTTATGATCAATGAATGGGGTGGGGAGATAAATTTGTCTCACCTTGTGTGTGACTGTTGTGCTCTTCTCACCTTGTGCTTTGTTTCTCTTTCTATTTTGGGTATCACAACCAGTGGTGGGCCCATAATCTTCTGCTAAAGCGGTGTTCATGGATGAGTTTGGTGCAAAGTGGGATGAAGCAATGATATAGAGGCTTTCGAGAGTGTGTGGAAAGAGGCCTTCTCATCTTCTCGTTCAATTTTCCGAATATTTGAATGAAATACTTATCTCGTGAAACTCGTTACATTCTCTAAGTCAGTCCAAAACTAAAAAGTGGGGAAAATTTCCATAGAGCTCAACACCTCGGAGTGATATCACCCATAGATGATACCGATCTTATTATCCAAGGTAAATGTTCCTCCTAAATCAAAATCAAAAGAAATTGAGAAAAATAATACATTGTACATGTATTTCTACTTCTCACATGAATCATTAGAATCCATTATCATCCAAAGTAAATGTTCCTCCTAAATCAAAATCAAAATAAATTGAGAAAAATAATACATTGTATATGTATTTCTACTTCTCACATGAACCATTAAAATCCATTATCAAATTAAATATGCACTTGGGGTTAATTAGAAGTTATGAACAATTTGTTGGCATTTTCATTGCCATGGAAAAAAATCTTCACACAACATAGGTCCATAGATCCATAACATTCTTTATGATTGAAGTTTCCTAAACATACCATTCTAAATGGCTATTAAAAATTTTCATACCAAACACCAAATCCCTCTCCCTCTATATATGTGTGAAGAAAGGACAACCAAACTCAAAAGTATCCACTCTTCTCAAAACTATCATGACACATTTTTGCAAACTCTTTCCACTCCCTTAAGTTAAATGAATATAACTTAAAAGAAGATCCTTTGCAAGGATTACTAACACTCTATGTGTAATCCTATGAATGGCATTTTAATAAAACTACAACATACAACTTAGAAACACATAAAGAGCTTCCATGTTACAAAAGGATTAAACCTACAAAAGACATTGTCAGCAAAGGGGAGTCTAAAACATCACATTTCATTCATTTTATCCATATTTTCCCACAATAATTATTTAGTATTAAGAATCCAAATGTAACAAGAATTATAAATTTGCTTGATTTATGTCGCTCAATGTTACAATAGTACATTATTGTATGAGTGCAAAAACATAGAGTCTAACACGGTATCATTGGATGTTGAGAACGAGACTGAAGTAAAGATGAGATGAGATTATATAGTTATAATTAATTAAAGTAGGGTGGGTAGCACAAGAAAGATCTTGAAATCATTGTGACCATTGACAAAATATGGATATTGATGGCGTCTCACTTAAGAAACCTTCAACGCAAAGAAGATCCATAAGTATCACTGTCAATACCTACCTCTATCCCTATTCATTCATGATTTCCTTCTTTTGTATAACTATTGGAAAAACATGGCAATTGTTTTTTCACTATGTAACAAGTTTGGATCAAAAAATTTAATGTACATTGAATTGCCAACTCTATACCTTGCTTTTAGGAGCAAAAACCAATTGCCTAAAGTATATGTTAATATGTTCTTTATATAAGGAGAGTGATGATTAAAGTGGAAAATTATTTTTCCTAAGAAGTTCTCTTATTGTGTCTCATATTGAGATTGTTTTTTTTCTTTATCTCCATGAATTTTTGTCTCTAAATTAACTAGAGAATTTTTTCATGGTATACGATTTGTTCATGTTTAAGACTTGTATTCTATAGTTTTCATTAAGTTCATTGGTGGTTGAGGACAAAGGTGTTTTTCTTTAGGGGAAGAATTGAGGCTAAGGAAAAACAACTAAAGATAGCTAAAAAATGGAAATGGAGGAGGATGTTTAGAAGTTTAATGGTTCAACTTCGTTTTGTGGAAGATAAAGATGGAATATGTAATGACAAACAAATGTGTGTGGATCATTGTTATTGGGAGACCAACAAATATAAGCTATGAAGAATGGATCAACATGGATAAGAGAGCATGATTTACAATCCCCCTTTGCCTTGCAAATTATGTGATTCTAAATGTCTTTGAAGCCCATCAATAATGGATATGTGGGTGAAGCTGAATGATTAGTATGCTTCCAAGTCATTTGTCAATAAAATCCCACTATGAATAAAACTTTCCACACTAATGTGAAGAAATGAAGAACGTTTTTTTATAATTTAAATGAGTTTGAAGTTGCCTTCAGATTGCATGGAAGGCAAGCCCAGTACCCATCAGTTTATATGTCACTGGTTGGTTTTAAAGAGGTCAAATGGGCACAGACTCAAGACAATATCGTTTTAACTCAAAAAATAGGGACCAACATGCACAAGCAAGTGAGGTCTTGATCAACTTCAGTCAGTAAGTTGAGCTTAAGTGTGAGCAGAGGGAAGACTTAGTGATAAAGATGAGCGAGACTGCTATGGGCATCGAGCCTTCCAACAACTCGGAGAAGACAAACTCAGACTCATGATCATACTTAAGCCTAAGTTTCAGACACTGAAACATGTCCAAACAACACAGTCATAGCAACACCATGATCAAACCTACATCGCGACGCAGCTACGAAAACTCGACTGGATCATCCATGCCTGAGACATTCAGTGTAAGAAGGGAAAAGATAACACAGGAAACTGGTTAAAACTGGTCAAGATACTACTATGATCAAACCTAATTCACAAAAACATAACTACCCTCGACTGGATCATCCATGCTTGAGTGTCCTAACATAGTTGTTACAGAGAAATGAAAAGGAGGTTGACTTTCTTTAAACAAGAAGTCTCAAATACAGATACATAACCAGAAGAACCAAAGCTCCATCAAAACTTTACAATATGGAAGCCTATCTCAACCATCGACCATTACAAAATATAAAAAATGCCTACATATACTCACAACAATTCGCCACTGACAGCAGAGGCCTGCCCGAGTCTTTTCATTCAAGGCTTTATGTCTGCATGTTGTCTGGCAGACTGTGCATGCAGTCTTGTGTAAGACACGAGCTTCTACTAGACACAAACATTCTTCAGAAGGGACCTGCAGAGAAACAAACTTGCTGACAATCCTTTTTGTCTTTCCATTTATGTGGTGAGACGAGGTTTCAACCACCTCCCTCACTTTCATTAACTGTGTACATCGTGATCAGGATGGGCCCGAGTCAACTCTACACCTGGAAAACGTGGCGGCCTCACCCTGCTCTTTTTCCATCTGGATCTTTGCTGGATGCTTACAGGGGAAACTGTCAAACAGACATGGAGGAAGATGATGGTGAGATTCAAGGCGATTGGCGCAAACTCGCATGGCATGACGAGTGAGCTATGGCCAAGTGGAAGGATGTGGCGACAAAGCGATGATTGGGAATGAACGGGCATCAGCGAGAGGGAGATGAGGTGTAAAAAGGTGAGAGTGTCACGTGGCACGGGGAGAAGATGCAGTGGCAGAAGGAGAGGCTGCGGTGGTAGGGCGAAGTGCGGGCAATAGCATAGGTGGAGGCGACATGGGAGATAGATGTCGGGAAGCAAGATGTGGAAGTGAAAAGGGAAATGTGATAGGTAGGGGGGAAGGTTGAGTGGAAGACAGGTGTAAGCGAGAGCAAGAGGTGGTATGGGCGAGTGGTAAGCAGGCTAGCTCGGAGGGGTGGGGGGGGAATGTTAAATGGGAATGAGCGAGGGGGGGTCCGATATGGATTGTGAGTCGTAGATATGAGTGTACCAAGATCGGCCACCTAGATCTGTGTGCTCCTTAGCACGACACGTCCAAACCATTGGGCCACCCATAGACTTAGGTTAAAATGAATTTGGTGGGGTTTTAAGCCCTTTTTCTCGCAGTTTTTCACTCAGTTTTCATCTCCTTAGGGAAACACCCCCTTACAAATATCTGTGCTAACATTAGGCTCCATGGGGGATAGAGTCCTCCCTGTGAGGCTCTAAGAACTCTTTTGTAGCTCCAGTGCCTTAGTGTTGGGTTGTGGATTCATGCTCTGATATATGTCGAAGACCACATACTGACAAATTAAACTACCCTGCTTACAAACATAAATCAAACACACCTGCTCCAGGGAGATTATTTATGTACAATCCTAGACTAACTGATATTTACAAAGGGCTAGGTGAAAGTGGACTTCCACCGGAGCCAGTCAAGTAACCCCCTAGCT
>SNQJ01S0108751.1:0-29366 GCA_010110895.2 Picea sitchensis
GGCTTGGATGGTATTTATTAAACAGATCAAGGTACGTTGGGTTCAAAATTCAACTTATGAGGCCTTATACTTTCAGAGATACAACCTGTACAAGATAGGGTTTTGGAATCATCCTGAAATGAGTCATTGCAGAATTTTCTCTCTAAAACATTTTTTGTAATGATTCAGACCCTGAACTCTAGAGACCATTTACAAAAATTAGTAAGGTATCTTTGGTAAACATTTCAGCTTCTAGGTCATCATAAAGTTGTAGATACACCTTGTGTAAGATAGGGTATCTGACTAGTCCTATTGACTAGTCTCAAGAAGGTGTTCCAGGTAAAAAAATCATAACTTCTGGATAGAGTATCCAAATTGAGTGGGACTAGTTTCATTGGATCGTGGACAGTCTGTAGTATTTTGGGTGCGAGTTTCAAAATTTGATATCAATTATTTTGTGTGGGGCATGCTATACAAGTGAGATCTCCTTGAAAGGCCAAAAATCGGCAAGTTGTGAGGAATTTACCATAAATTCCACTTGGCACATCCAATTTTGATCAGACCTGTGGCATTGCAGAGAATAAATATCAGATAACTACCTAAAAGAAATTTTCAGACCCATAAGGGCCGAAACTTGGGAGATAGAATAGAATAAATATTGTCTAGCATAACCGCCTCAAAATCAAGATTCAAAAGTGATACTTGGCCAACACGCCACCAAAAAAGGGACCTTCTACACCAAATAAGACTCCAAAAAATCCCAATTGGACTCTTGATGAAGGTGAAGAAATGCGTAGGAACATAAATTAACTACAAAATATTATGGATTCTGGAAGCTAAGTTGATGGATTCAATAGAAGCTAAGTTGATGGATTCAATAGAAGCTAAGTTGGATACGAAGATGGATGGCTTAAAAGGGGAGATCATGGAAGTAATGAAAAATTTTGTAACAGAGAAGACACTCGAAAGTGAAAATGCATCCCATGAAATTCATGATGAGGACACACAGAAGTTGAATCAAGAATGGAGAAACTCCAACTTTGGTTTGAAGACCAACCAGGTTCCTAAGATTGATATGAGAAAGTTTGATGGGCAACGACCCAATCACATGGATACTTCAGATGGAGCAATTATTTGATCTCCATAATGTGCCACATACACAAAAGGTACAAATTGCTTCTTTATATTTAGAACCTAATCAACTTGTTTGGTATCGATGGATTTTTTCTCTTAAATCACTCATCACTTGGACAATTTTCATGGAAGAAATGATAGCACACTATGAGGGTTGGATGGATTCAATAGAAGCTAATACTTTGATACGAAGATGGATGGCTTTAAAAGGGGAGATCATGGAAGTAATGAAAAATTTTGTAACAGAGAAGACACTGAAAGTGAAAATGCATCCCATGAAATTCATGATGAGGACACACAGAAGTTGAATCAAGAATGGAGAAACTCCAACTTTGGTTTGAAGACCAACCAGGTTCCTAAGATTGATATGAGAAAGTTTGATAATAAAGATCCTATAACATGGATACATGATGGAGCACTTTGATCTCCGTAATGTGCTACATACACAAAAGATACAAATTGCTTCTCATATTTAGAACCTAATCAACTTTGTTTGGTATCGATGTCTTTTTTCTCTTAAATCACTCGTCACTTGGACAATTTTCACGAAGAAATGATAGCACACTATGAGGATACAAGAAGCAATACCTTTAGCCAATTGGATAAATATCAAGCAAAGGGTTCATTTTACCAAGCACATTGGAGAACTTCCAAAGATTGAATATAAAGGTAACCGACATTCCATATGAGCACTTGATTGATGTGTATTCATAGGAACTTTAAAGGATAACATTCAACATGAGGTTTACCTCAAAATCATTTTGAGAAATTAATTTGCTACAAGAAATGTTGAAAGTAAAAATATGGCTACGGCTACTAGAAGGACCTATCCTTAACATCTATGAGAGAACAATGCTCTTCTCCTAAAACTCCGTTAATAACCCACAAGGTTGACACCAACAATTGAGGAAAGAAAAGCAAAGCTTTATGCTTTAATTCAGACAACAAGTACATGAAGGGACATAAGTGTGGTGAGAAGAAATTATTCTATATATATTGTGAAGAGGAAGAAGAATAAGAGCAAGAACCATCTCAAGATGAAAACTTGTAAGCAATTTCTCGCCCTCGAAGAGTTGGACTCCAATGATATCGTAATGCATCATCGGAATTAACACCCTCAAACCCTCAAGATCGAAGGATACATCAAAAGAAAAGGTAATAGTCCTAATTGATTCTCGTAGTACTCATAATTTCATTCACTATAAATTAGCTAAAGATCTCACCAGCTATCCAACAGAGTTTCAAGTAATGATTGCGATGGAGGAACTATCAATTGCCTCAAAAAGAAAATGCAATAAGATCAATCTTACTATGGGGAATATGTGTAATGAATAGTCCAATGATTTCATACCCATGGGTGGTGGTGATGTTACCAGGGAATCCAATGGTTACAATCATTAGGAACAAGTGGATTTTAGTTTTCAAGAAATTTTCATGAAATTTTCATTGGAAGGAAAAGAAATTGAGTTAAGGAGGTATCACAGAAGCTCGGTAAGGTGATGTTCTAACTAAATGAAAATACGGTGTATAAGCATCAAGGCATTAGTTGTGTAATAACTATTCTCACTAGATGTTCAAACATATAAGCCATCTATCCCTCAAGATCTCCAGCGATCATTGATAAGTATTCCAGCATTTGAAGATATTCCCAAAGGTCTTCCCCACTCCACTCAAAAATCACATGATCAAGGAAATTCACCTAACTCCCAGGAGTGTTCCTCCTAACATCAAGCCATATTAGATCCCTACTAAAAAGAGGAAATTGAGCTTACGGTTGAAGCAGCTCGTTAGAGGATGGTATTATTAGACTCCAGCTAAAGTTCTTACTCTACACCGCTGGTAATCGTGACATTCAAGAAAGATAGCTCATGGTGTATGTGTCCAGATTATAGAGAGCTCAAAAAGATCACTATTAAAGATAAGTTTCCCATTCCCATCATTGGATGAATTGTTAGATTAAGAGAAATCTATTTCACAAAAATTGATCTGCTCGTGGTATCATCGACGTATCGAAGGAAGAAGATATCCCAAAAAATAGCATTCAGAACTCAGCGAAGTCCATTCCAAAGGTTGATGAATTCCATTTTCAAGCCCTTCCTTCAAAAATTTGTGTTAGTATTTTTGATGATATACTACAATCTATAGCAAGTCTTGGGAGGATCATGCAACATGCTGACAAGGTGCTACAACTACCAAAGGAGCAACAACTATATGCCAAACCATCCAAATGTTTCTTGGAGTAAAGGGGAGGTGGAGTATTTGGTCATATTGTATCTCATGAAGGTGTCGAGGTAGACTCTAACAATATTAATGTCATGATGGACTGGCCGATTCCCCAAAACATTAAAAAATCTTAGAGATTTTTGGGTTTGACAGTTACCACCGCAAGTTTGTTCTGAACTAAGGAAGAATTTTGAAATTCCTTAATGGCACTAACTAAGAAGGATGAATTTCCATGGACTCCGTGAGGAAACTAAAGATTTTTAACAACTTAAAGAGGTGGGATGCGTAAAGCCCTCGTCTTGACCACCCGACTTCACAAAACCTTTATTGTGGAAATGTGATGGCTCGGGAAAATGGAATTGGTGTTGTCCTAATGCAAGAAGGAAGGCCCCTGATTTTGAAAGTCTAATTCACCAAGGAAAGGGACTTTACACAAACCCAATTTATGAGAAGGAAATGATGGAAATACTACATGCATTGAAAAAAAATGGCATCCCACCTAATAGGTAGGCACTTCAAGGTCAAAATAGATCATGATATCTTAAATAATTCTTGTAACAAATACTATCTCTAATAACAACAAAACGCAACCAAGATATTGGGTTATGATTTTGAAATCGCCTATAAAAAGTGAAGAAAAATGTTGGCAGATGCACTCTCAAAGAAAGCATTAAAGATGTTGAGGTCTTCTTTGTGCCATATCTCAATCATCCAACCCGATTTCATTGATAATAGAAGCAAGAGATGAATGGAAAAATGATGAAAACCCATTTGAATTCTCATTCAAAGGTTGCGCTAGATTCCAATGCATCGCATACATTTACATGCTGAAAATGATTCACTCATGGTACAAAGATCTCTTTATATTTATTTTTAAGAACCCCTAAATCAAACAAAAAAGTACGGCTTGGAATTGCACACCCTCTAGTAGGAGGGGCACTCTCGTGATTTTTGAAAACCTACCTCAATGAGTCAAGAAGGATTTTTGGGATGGCCTTAAAACCACTGTTCAAATGTTTGTGGCAGAACGTTTGGTTTTACAACAAAATAAGGTGGAAACAAATTTAAGACCCCTCCCATAACCATTATCCATCCCAAGTCAGCGCTGGGAGAGGTTTCCATGGATTTCATATCAAGGTTATCGGGGTCTCAAGGAAAGAGTGTCATCATGGTGATTGTTGATAGATCACCAAGTGCGCACTTTTGTGCACTCTCTCATCCCTTCAGTTGCCATTTCCACCGCATTCATGGAGATGGCTTGCACCCATGGCAGCCCAAGATTATTGTAGGGTGACCGAGATCCCATCTTCACCGGACATTTTTAATATATACCATTTTCTCTGTTTGGGTACTCAATTGGCTCATAGCTCAATCCTATCATCATCCTCAACTGAGGATGGACAAACAGAGATAGTGAACAAATGTATGGAAGGATACCTTCGCTGTTTTGTCTTTTGATAAACTTAACACAATGGTTCAAGAGGTTACCCTTAATGGTGGTATAACACTTCCTTTCATATCACCGCGAACAAAATGACACCATATATCCGCGATACCAATTCCTTCCAGTCACTTTCTCTAAAATGCACTAAGGTTCAAGCAAGGTTGAAGATCACATCGAATCAACAAAAATTCTCCAAATCTTTAAAGGACAACCCTAATTCATGGCAATGTAATCGCGATGAAACAGCCCAAGAAGATCAACATCAGAGGAAAGAAGTTTTGCTAGGGGATTATGCGGATTTTAAGACCGCAACCATACAAATATGTCCCTCAAGCAAGCCAAGAAGGATAATAAATTATCACCAAAGTACTATGACCTTATAAGGTGTTACAGCATTGGTATCACCATGGCATACAAATTGGAGCGTCAGATCTTCACGAAAGTAATAACCTAGCTTCCATGTTTGGTTTAAGAAGGTTATTATAGGTGACAAGATCCCAATTCAAACTATATTGCCAAAACATGAAAAGGAAGGAAAAATCATAATGGAAACTGAAGCCATCATCAAACAATAATTTGTCACCGAGGAATAGATCCATTTCGTATATCTCATTAAATGGAGGAAACTATCTACCGCGAAGATTCCACTGGGAAGATGAGTCTTTTATACGTAAGCATCCAGAAATACTGCTATCAGGACAACACTTGTCTCAAGGGAGGGGCGCTGTTAAGCCCTAATATTGGCTCATATTACCCCTTACTCGGCATATTATAATAGTAATGTTATGTTATTTATGACGGCTTTAGGCCACTAGTTGTAATTTATATTCCTCCCAGCCTCTATATATACCAAGTTTTCATTTTGGAATCATCTTGTACTTGAAAATTTATGGGGTGTATAAGGAAGTTTCCTCTGAAGAGGCTGTCATCCAATTATCTCTTTTGAAGGCGTTGAGTACTCTTTCCTGAGGTTTTCATGCTATATTGATGTTTGGTTCTTAACACGTAGCCGCTGATTGTAGAAGCTACGACTTATACTCATGAAAGAGAATAATCATATTTGGATATAAGAAAGTATGGATAATAAAAACATGAAGGATAGGTGAACAAAGACTAGGTAACAGAGATAGCAAGATTGACAATAAAAAAAGATGAATAAAATTATACAGATAAAAGGAAATATGTTAGATACAAAAAAAGGTTTGGAAAACAACTAAAAAAAAAAAAAAAAAAAAAAAAAAAAAAAAAAAAAAAAAAAAAAAAAAAAAAAAAAAAAAAAAAAAAAAAAAAAAAGAAAGAAAGAAAGAAGTTAGAGCTCTGAGAGATGATGAATCTACTATCGAAGATGATGATGAATACATCGTAATCAAATTAACTGTTCGGAGCCATCCATCCTAGAGACTCCCAAGTAATATAAATAATAGATAGAGGGAGCCCGCTTTACAGTTTTGACATACCCTGCAGGAACCATTCTTCAAGCAACTTGCAGATTTTGAGAAGATACATTCAGAGAAATAATTTATAAGAATTACAATTTGATAGATTAATCAAGACTTCATGATAGTATAGTGATAAATGGGTCATCATTATGGATAGGTGTACAAGTAGAGTCTTGAAAGTATGGACATAAATGGATTCGTAAGGATACTTAGTAGTTTGGACATATATATATGATAGTGGACAAGGAGCATGGATTCATAGATTAGTTCGGAGAGTGGCCTCAAAGATTTCAGCAAACATTATCATAATGATGATAATTACATCTAAAATGGCTTGAACAATGCTAATGGATTCTAAATTCACAAATATTGTTTGGACACATGAAGTACATACAAAAATTCACATATTAAACAGAGGAATGCTAAGAAGTAACAATAATAAGACTCCATATGAACTATGGAAAGGAAGCGCAGACAGCAACCTCTGGCTACGAAGGAACTCTGCTGTAATATTTTATTAATTGAAATTCTCATGTTGATGATATTGTATTTGGAAGTACTAATGACAAGTTAAGCCTCCACCTGCAAAGGATGCACAATGAATTTTAAAATGTCATTACTTGGAGATTATCCTTCTTTGGGTCTTCATATATGTCAAAGAAAACCAAGGAATTTTTATTTCAAACTAATTATATCATAGAAATGCTAACAAGGTTTGGAATGGAATATTGCAAACCATTTATTACTCCTATGCAAACTAGTTGCAAGTTGAGAAAAGATGATGATCCAAAGTCTACAAACCAGAGGCAATACTGTGTCATCGATTGGTAGCTTACTATATGTGACAACATTCAGACCATATGTAATGTGGAAGTGCTTGGATAGGTGGCACTATTTCAAGCAAGACCAAATGAATCACATGTATTAGCAAAGAAGAGGATTTTCAAATATCAAGGAACATAAGATGGATTATGGTATCCAAAAGGAAATGACTGGCTACTTATTTCCCACATAGATGCATATTGGGAAGGTTTGCATTGATGAATGATGAAGTACCAGTGGAGCAACATTCCCACTTGGGTGAGTGTTTAGTATCCATCTAAGCAATAAACAATCATTAATATCCTTATCTATAGCCGAGGTAGAGTATATATTGCAACAACAACATGTTGTACATGTTTTATGAATAAAATAAACTTTGACAAATATACATAAAGTTGAGTAATATGATCCCATTCCAATATTCCACATGCAGAAGTAAAGAACCATCAAGATCTCAAACCCATTGATTCCTTCCAAGACGAAGCACATTCCAATAAAGCACCACTTTCTATAAAGGTTGCATAAAAGAACATAAAAGTTGAATATGTGGGAATAAAATAACAAGTGGCATACATCTTTACAAACCGCTTCATGGGAATCCCTTGAGTATATTCTCCATATATTAGGAGTAATTTCTACTCCAAAATGGATTCTCTTTATATGGCTTATATGTGTACACTAGGAAGCACCATAAATAAGACATAAAGGGAGAGATTTATCAGATGAAAAGGTACCCCTTGATGTAGAGGATAGAGGCATGTTTTCAAGGGGACACTGG
This sequence comes from Picea sitchensis, assembly GCA_010110895.2. Lineage (NCBI taxonomy): Eukaryota > Viridiplantae > Streptophyta > Pinopsida > Pinales > Pinaceae > Picea > Picea sitchensis. Next base: position 7,820 of record SNQJ01S0108751.1, read on the forward strand.
TCACAAGGGGAAGAATGAGTGATATGATCCTAGAGTGATACCCTTTGTCAAAGTGGGAGATATTATTTATATGAAGGGAAATAGAGTAATCAGCGCCCATAAACTAATAAAACAAAATCAGCACATAGACATAGGAGAAACGCCAAAGGAGATAATTCTTCACCATTGATGTCAAAAGGGGAGATATAGGAAACATTGATGAAGAGCATAAGCATGAATGTTATCATGAATTCAAGTGTTTCCATCAATATTGGTGTTACCATCAATGCCAAAAGCGGAGATTGTCAAACAATTGGCTTAGGGTTGATGGATAGTTGGTATGGATTGTTGGTTTTCATTGATCGCCAACCATTTGAGAGTGATATTGTAGATTTATTTCAACCCTATGATTGATGTCAACCCTTTGACAAAGTCTGGTAACGACTCAGAAATGCTATTTGGGTAATGGAGCCAAGGTAGTTTCATGTATAATGGTATGTGTTTGGCCATATTTGAAGGTAATGCTATTTTATATAGATATTACATGTCATTCCATTTATGTTGGTATGTGGAATCCACATAACTCCTCCCGCTAGAGAGAGCACACCATGAGAAGTTGGAGAACCCAGCCTAATGGAATCCAAGTTTGTTTGATGGATAATGGTATGTTTTGATATATTTTCGTGTAATATTCATATGGATAACAAATGTCATTTATTTTATGGTGGTATGTGAACGTAACATAACTCCTCACTTGCCTTTGAGATTTCCATGGCCTTTACCTAGTTGGAGGACCTCATATGCCATCTAGAAGCTCCAAAGGTCAAAGGCCTCAAGGGTTTAAGATATTTTAGAAGGTAAATAATAGAGTGAAGTGGATGAGTGTACCATAATTCAAAGTGAATATGTAAAAATAATTTTTAAATAATAAATTTAATGGAGAAATTAGAAGTATAAACTCTAAATAAGGAAAGTGGCAAAGTGACCTAGAAGATGTTTTTAACGGCTACTTGGAGAGTATAAATAAGAGGCAAGGCTATCTAATTTTAGAAAAGACTTGAGCATATTGAATACATATAGATTTTGAGGTAACTAAAGGATGTCTAAGCCGAATTTATGATGGAAGTTGAAGAAGCACTAAATGCAAGGAAGGATAAAAATTTTGATGATGCTTTTAAGGTACGCATTTGCTGTGTCATCTTACCATTTTGCACAACATTTTTCTAGATAGATTCAAACTCTGGAAATTTCTAAGACATTGAGTACATCCAAGTATCCTCATGTGGTAAATAGTTCAGCTTGTGTTCATTGTATTTTGGAGTTACACTCCATGGAAAATAGGGTTTGTATTAGTCCCTAAACTAGTCTAAAACAAAGGTTTCGGGAAAATGTCATAACTTATTCATAATATATATAAATTTAGTAAGACCGAATTTATTAGTTATATTAAATTCTATATTATTCTGCGGTAAAATTTTCATATCTATTCAACAAATATCTTCTATGGGAACACTTCTACAAGGTCGCTTCCTGAATAAGATTGTGAATTCAACAAGCTACGCTTTTATTTCTTCTATAAATCCTTTATGAGCAGTTCCAAGTAGTGAAAACTAGAGAAATTGAATAAAACACACCAAAGAACGCTAGGTATCATTTTCATATATATTTATTCATTACAAGTACAAAGTTAAGGATTATTTCAAGTTAGGTTGTTGACTAATCCAAAACTAGTCACAGTTGAGACCAAAGCAGAGAAAAGTTTGATGAAAATGCTAGTCTTTTGTTGTTAAAGTTCATGAAGGTTGTGGTGGTATGTGATCGATATACACTAGGTCTATTACAGAGTTACATATCATATTTGGATGATGAACTTGATGAGGGAATTTCATTGAGGTACACGTGTACATGGTTCAGACAAGTAATTGATGAGTTGGCACATACATGAGGTGTATAGTTGATGATGTTGGTACATATTGATGAGTCATAGTTGATGAGTAGGTGATACATAATTGGTACATTACCACATAGTTGAAGTAACTTGTTATTAGTATTGTTGACACATGGCTCTATGGATGATGTAAAGACACGCAGTATTATTAGAACTCATATTGATCTTGGCGATGATTATGAGTTCTTGTGTTATGTTTGGTTGATGAACATATTTGAGAGTTGTTTTGGTGAGTAGATCTTATTTGGCTGATAAGACGATGAGACAAGTTGTTGTGATGTATTGTTTGACAAGTTGTTGTGACATACATTTGTAGGTTCTTGCGGGCTGGCTGATGCAATTTGCCTCATAAGAAAGGCTGAGGCGGCCAAGTTGATGCATGGTTGATGCACCTGTTCATGGTATAGGATGAATAAAGGTTTGTTTGGTACAGGTTGCTGCATGGTTGATACACTTTTATGGTACGTGTTGATTACGTTGAGGCACAACTCGATGCATGATTCGCTATTGGTACAAAAAGCTATTTGGCAGTTGATTGATATTGGCTCACAAACAATATATCTCATAGTGATAGTGTGACAAGGTTCCATCATTCTACTTATAATTTAGGATGGTTGGACGGGGAAAGAACAAGTGGTTGTAGCCACCTTTGTTGATCATGTTGTCATTGATGCCAATGGTTTGATTATTTGGGAGACTGCTGATCATGTGTCATTGATGCAAATGGTTTGATTGATTGGATGTCAAGCAATTGATTGATTGATGATTGTCCTGATGAGAATGATATATGTCAAATTGGAAATGAATTGATAAATATGGATCATTGATATGATGCATAGATGAAGATGATCAATAAGTTGTCATTGATACATGATGGTGTATAGTTTTGTTTGATGAAAAGATGACTCATTGGTGTCTTATCATGATCGGGATATAAGCGTCAAAATGGATGAACTCCAGCATTCCCCATGGTGAAACCCCTCATGAGAAGACACTTTGTGGTTGATAGGACCCACGCTTGCATGTGGAATAAAGAGATGAATATAAATGAAGCTGTTGCTGAAACTATGCAAGATGGATAGTGCTTGTCATGCCATTTTCTATGGTATGTGGAATGTCACATACCCTTCACCTGGGCTTGAGAGTTATGTTCTTATGAAGTTGGAGGAGCCCCATATATGTTGATTGCCAGCCCCGAAGGTCAAACAATTCAAAGTTCTTGAAAAGAAGAAATCATTATTTAAATGATAAAGTAAAGTGACAAAATCAATATGGATTATTTAAATAAGAAAGACAAGTGACAACCAAGAAGGAATATTGTTCTATAAAGTGTTTGAGAACTTTCTATTCATGGAAAACGGTTAACCTTAAAATAAGGAAAATAGGTAAAATAACCTACAAATGGGTTAAGGGACCTAGAATATGAAAGTACAAACAAGAATCTAGGATCTCTTGTAGAAAAAGTACATTTCAGAGAATCCTTTTGTGATCAATGGAGAGCTTCTGTGAATATCTTTAGGAGTATTGATGGAAAGCTTCTTAAGAATTATTGCGTGGATCTCTTGAGCATGATTCAATATCTATTATGAGGAAGAAAACTAGAGGAGGATCTCATGGATGACCAAAAGTTTCAACAATGTTGGAGATCTTGACGAAAAAATTCCTTTTAACTTCAAACCTAGTTTCGGTGGTATAATGAAGCTATATGTGCTTAGGGCGCGTGATGCATTACAGATACATGGGTTGGTTCCAAGACAATGAGTGGTGGATAAAATGTAGTGAAGACTCTGTGTTTAAGTTGGCTAAGTCAAGCTCCCTGATGATTAGAAGGTGTTCCGTGACTGCGATTCTATGGCCTCGACCTATCTGGCATTGCATGATTACATTATTGTATTTATGATTACTATTGTTTGATGTGATGGGATGCTTAGGGAATTCTTGGTATTTCCTCTATGATGTGGTTTAGTTTTCTTGATTTGGTTGATGGAAAGGATTAGTACCTTGTGATTCAGCAGTACATTTGCTATGGTATACCAGGATGCTTATATATGCCTGAGGATAGCATTCACATTGATCATTGTAAGCATGAGAAAGATATTAGAGAGCTTGGACGTATTGTGATCGATGCGGGCTAGTTTTAACAAAGGAAGATATAAGAGAAAGTGATTGTAGGTTCTGGAGGACCTGAGCATGTGAAGCAAAGAGAAACCCTAGTTGTTCATAAGCATACACATGTTTTAACATACATTAATACTTGCACATGCGGGCTATAGTGAGCCAGTCACGCATACACTGAAACACCATTGATAGGTCATACCGCTGACGATTGATATCCTGCTGATGATTTTGCCTCATCTCGCTTGGTGCTAAGGTCAGAAGTTGAGTCTTGCATTATAGAGTCGGTTCTCTTGAAGATTTGTACTCTATTCAACTGTTGCTTATAAACTCACATCATATCCATGTAATAAAAGGAAAATTGTACATACATCTTGTGTTCCCTTTGTTTACTTTGTGTTGATGACTTGTTGATAATATGTGTTGATGATATATGTTGGTTGATATATGTTCACATCTAACCGGTTATAAATGATAGCACCGGTAATGAATAAATGTTGAATGTTAAATTGATGAATTTGTGAAGAGGGAAGTTTGGGAAAAGAGCCCAATAATTCATTCACCCCCTCTAAGTGTGGTATACGCGCCCAACAAATGGTGGGCTGAGCAGACCTTCACTACAACTCTTAACAAGATTGAAGGAGATCCATAGACACACAATGGATACAGTTCCAATCCATGATGAGGTTAATTATCTACTTAAATGAGCATGATTACATTTGAAGACAATGGAGCAACAATTTGGAAGGCAAACATTTGGTGGATCGTCCCATTGAAGAACAAGTCAAAGTCAGCAACTCAAAGGGAAGGAAAGAATGATACACATTCAAGACCATTCTAGTGGACTCTCAAGTTCTATCAAAAAAAGCATGGGACAATTCACTTCCTCCAAGGATCTATGGATAAAGCCAGAGGAGACATATCAAAGTAAGAAGAAGAAGGAAGAAACATCACCCACTCGATCATCAAAGGTAAAGAATCATCAAACCTTGAATGCTCGTTTTAAATGATTTGAAAACATTTCAAGTGAAGATAAAGAATCAAGTAATGATAGCACAAAGGAAGATCTTGAAGACATTTCAAAATGAAGTCAAAAAATCATGTGATTGTGTTGGCAAGAAGGAAAATATTCATGTTAGACATCCCAAGACTTTTGATTTCAATGATTCAAAGTGTGATGATTTTGAATTTTTTCTCAAGTGAAGAAGATGATCTAGAAACGATTTGTGTAAAGTTTGATGATAATTATCCCATGGAAAGAATAGAAGAAAAATCTTTTAGAACTTCAAAAGGAAATTGAAGAGGGTTTATACATGTATAGGAGGATCATTTTTATACACACTATAACCATATTTCAGATAACACTAATAATCTTCTTAGGAGGCGCCAAAGTTACATCTCAGTTAAAGGAATTGGTGCGTAATCGGACCTCGGGCCATCCATACGATCGCATCTTCTTCAAATACACGTGTGAACTAAAATAGTGCTGTGCCCTCACCGAACCCCACGCACTAATCCATAGGTCCCGGGTTGTATCGAGATTTCGGTGATTGGGAGTTTGAAATGCAGCGACACCAACCACTAGTCACTCCATTCTCACTCTCAAATGGCTCGTATCTTTTTCAAGATTTCGCTAACCGTATTCAGCCATACCGATCAAAAATCAATGCCTCCTCTACTCCAACCTCAAATGTCAAACGCTGCAAAATGGCTCTTCCAACAAATATGGTCACTTATTCCTCTAAATTCTTTCGAGGTTCTGTGATTTCACAGGTCAGGACTCCACGTCTCCTGGCCTCTCGAACACATGGGTTCCAAAATTTCGAAATCTATCCATGACCATGGCCCACTTTTTGAGATTTCATAAATTGCGATTTCATGATTCTGACTGTAGAAGATTCTAGGTCCCTCAATATCCCAGACCCCGAAATGTCCTGAATGCCAAAACAGCAAAATGGATATTCCTAATTTACTCAGCTCCTCTAACCAAATCTCTGAACTACGTGGCTTCTTCCTCCGACCACAGCCCAAGGACATGTCGTTTCACAACTTCGTGGTTTTCAACGCTAGTGCCCGCCCTCATCATCGGAATTTTCAAATGTCATCTGAATTGCCGAAATGCCAAAATGATAGCATAATCGCCTTAACCTTCTCACAAATCAGGAGATCCGGACGGGTCCACGGATTTTTGGTTAATCTCTGTCAAGCATCACCGCCCACGTACTTCTTGTAATACCTCCCAGGTTAAACTCGTGTGCCTTTGCCTCGACCCAATGGTTGTTGGGTATTGCACTAGATCCATGGTTTAGATCTATCTTCCTTGCACGCTCTCCTCCTATTGTTTGGATGTGAAATTCGATGGTCCATATCTCGTCTCTCCAGCTGATCTAACGCATTTGTGCTCCCTCCTAAGCTTGAGAAATTCCTCCCTCCCCTTGGGATTTTTTTTGAAGTTTCAAAGGCCTTGACCTGCTTCGCAGCTCAATTCTGGAGACACCTGCTCTAGGAACCATCCCTCCTGAGATTTGTCAAATCTAAAACCTCAAAGGTTTCTTGACCTCTCCACTCCTTGCAGGGTCCTTTTCACACAACTGCTATCCGCCCCTGCTTTTCCTTCTTGAACCTCTAAGTGATTCGACCCTTTAGTCCCTCGTGTTGGAAATCTAGTGTCCTCCTAATAACCTTCGCCAAGCCCCTCCTTGTTGAGCCTAAGGTGCTCCAAGAACTCCCTGCGGAGTGTCTTCCCTGTGACATTTCCCTTATCTCAGAACTCAAATAAGAGATTTCTTCTCGGTGCACTTATTTCACTTTCTCCATGCCCTCCTAGCAGAGTTTCTACGTAATCCCTGATCTCACAGATTCTCACCAAACCAAAATAGAGTTTTCCTCACTGTGGTCCTTTTCATTTGCTCATCGCCCCTCGGCAGAGCTCTCATGTAATTCTCATCACTTCTTCTTCTCCTCGCTCTCCTCCACGCTCCTTCAAGGTGTTCAACAACCTTGAGGCTTCCCTCCTTGAGTCAATGACTTCAACTACGCACCCTCTTGGCATGTCTTTGCCCAAATTTCGCAGAATCTTTAAGGCACTTCCCAGACTGTTTTCGTGAGACCACTGTAAGATTTTATCATTCACTCTTGCATGAAACCACAAAGAATCCAAACATAAAATCAAAAAACTCACATATAGGAAAAATTCCATTCATATTCCCACGATAACCTAACATACATCTACAACATGAATGAACACACAACATGAATGAACACAATAACATTCATAAAAGACACATAAACGCATTCATCTAAGAACTCACAAACATATGAACAACAATATGTAGGAAAAAACTCGCTATGATTGTATTAATATGAAATACCTCTTTACAATGAAGCTCTCGACCGCAACGTAGTATCGCTCTCCTCACTTCTCTATTTTCCCCTCTAACAATACAATTCTTTTACTTAAAAAATAAAAGAAGATCTTTTTACAGCTCCTAGCCTCCATCCTCACCAATTCTCATTAATTTACATTCGATTACATTGAATGGCTATCTAGTCCTAATCGGATCTAGATCTCATCCAATCAAACATTAAAGGCAAAAACTTATCTAAGACTGCATTACATATATGCATGGCTTTTTGGCTCTACCATCCTTACAAATTGCTTAATACAATAAATTCAAATTTGAAATTTGGCAGAGGGTTGCTCTCCTTCCATTGAATGTGCAATTTGATGTGTTGGTTGGATGGCACGTAGATGGCGTTGGAGCGATGCTCCTACATTAGGAATGTTCAAAAAACAAGAAGAGAGTTCTCAAATTAGAAGAAAAAGGAAGAAGAAATAACAAAAGATCAAATAATGAAAGAAGATATAAATGTAGATGATGATATTAGAATTTGTTTTGAAACCATTGTCCATCTCAAGACCCAAATTGAAGAAGCCAAAAGAATAGAGGAACTAATATCATTCAAATAAATGAAAAAGAGAAGAGTCATGCAAGTTGTGTTAGAAGCTGAAATTGTTGACCTTAGAAAGTTAGGTAGAGAAGTCAAACAAATTAATAGCTCAAAAAAATCTTGTGATATTATTGGAAAGTCAAAGATCACCATGTAATAAATCAGTCTTGATACAAAGGAGAAGATACACATAAATAGCTAGCACTCAACGGGCTAATGAGGTAAATCCATCAAAGAAGGAAGACAATGTTGCAAAACAAACCATCTACACAAGACAATGAAGATTTAAAAGGAACAAAGCAAGGAAGACATCAAGAATCTACTTTTGGGACACCAAAGAAAAAGGTATGAAAGTATTTTTCATAATACATTACCATGTAATGAATATGGTCACAAGATTTGAATGTAGATCTTATGAAAGGAGAGATATAATGAAGATTATATAACACCACAAGGTGTTGGAGATGTGATCAAATAGGAAACATTATTGTTCATTGTAACTCCATGACACACTACAACTATAGTAGATTTGGCCACAACCTAGAGTGTTGAAAGAAAGAAAAGTCCATATAATGAGGACTTCACATAGCATGGATAGAATAAGGGAATGAAGTAATAAAGGAGACATCTTTGAAAACATGCATGCTCGAGATCAAGTTAAGCAGGAAGGGTCATCTACAAAGTGGGTGAAGAAGATAGAGCAACCAGATTAAAATGAAAGACTGAAGGGAAGCTTAAGTAAGACATCTAATAAGGCATATGCGGGTGACAATGGTGATGGTCACGCATTATCGCCACCAACTTGCATAGGACATGTACACAGGCGTTCTGTTGTGCAACAAGTCCCATATATGTGGTAAAGCCTGGGAAAAAGGAAATGCACATGGGTTGTATCTTGATGTGATGGTATAACTCTTCGTCTCTGAGGGTCTAACATTGTTTATTGCAGGTTATGACACCTGCTTGTTGCAGGTTTTCACGGTTATAAGTTAGATCATTCAAGGTTATGATATAAAATAACTCGGTGCATATCACTAACCCATGAGTATGGATTGATGTTAATCAAATGTTCATCTATTGATTTATGTAAAATAATATATTGGGGTACATGGATGGTACATAATTGAAGTTTCATTGATATATCTTATGATGCATTATTGAAGCATATGGTATTGTTGATATCATGGTGAATGCATTTTCATGTGGATGGGCTACAAAATGACTATCAATCTACATTGAGACATGTAGATTGATTTTCATGTTGTACATCATTAGGGATTTGATGCATGGTTGATATGCTTGCTTGTTGCAAGTAATGATGCATGATGGCACACTCATGGATGGCAGGACTTGCTTATATTATTGCGACGCACATGTTTTGCATAATTGGTAGATGCACATGTTGACATATTGGTAGATGCACATGTTGACATATTGGTAGATGCACATGTTGGCATATGGTGGATACATTTCTCATGGATGGTTATCTTTTTACACATTGTTGATGTACATGGTTGATGTACATGGGTATTGTGCATAGTTGGCACACAATATTGTACATGATGGTTTGGTTGATATATTGTCGCCCGATTTTTATTTCATTGGTGACATATATTTTGTTTCATGATGTACCTGTGATGGCACAGTTTGATGCATGAACAAGTCTAAGGATCATCATAATGATAGCATATTGTTTATCTTGTAGAGAAGATAGGGGAGACATACCCTTAGGGGAGAGTCATTCTTCTTCCCAAGATTATAGGAGGATATATTTACCGCTACGCATACCCATGTTATCTCATATTTGAATAAAGATCACAAAGTCATAATTCAAGGAGGAGCGATGGTCACTAGTGGGGAGTATACATGTATATTCAACATTACATAAGAGTGATATCGCTTTGTTCAACAAGGGAGATTATTTAGAGGAAGATCAAAGGAATTCGTATTGTGGGGAGCAGCCCTAAGAGAGTTCATGGGGGGAGCAGCCGGAAGAGGAGAATGGCCCTTTTCCATTGATCAGTATATTAATCACATTGATGTGATTGATGTATATTGATTGGAGAGATTGATGCGGAGAGATAGTCACATTTGCTATTGATGTAGAGTATGCCTTTATCTACATGTTGACATCAACAATTGGTACCGCGTTGATATCATCGTTGGTATTTTACATCAATGCCAAAGGGGTAGATTGTTGGATCATGTTGTCATTGATGCAAATGGTTTGATTATTTGGGAGACTATCGGATCATGTGTCATTGATGCAAAATGGTTTGATTGATTGATGTCAAGTAATTTGTATTGATTGGATGATTGTCTTGATTAGAATGATATATGTCAAAGGGAAACCAATTGATAAATATGATCATTGATATGATGCATAGATGAAGGTGGATCAATGAGCTGTCATTGATACATGATGGTGAGTATAGTTTGTTTGATGAAAAGATGACTCTCATTATCTTATCATGATTGATAAGGTGCAAATGGATGAATTCAAGTGGTTCCATTATGGTGAACTCTTTAATGGGGTGCCATCTTCAGGCTTATATACCCATGCTTGTATGTGAATAAAGATATGAATATCAATGAAGTTGCTGGTGAAAATATCCTAGATGGATAGTTCTTGTTATGCCATTTCTGGTGGTATGTGGAATGTCACATAACTCCTCACGGTTTGAGATTTATGGCATTTCATGAACTTGGAGGACCCATATGAAGGCTTCTGAAGCCCCCAAGTTCAAAGAAGTCAAAGTGTTTGAAAATAAGAAATCATTATTTAAATGATAAATTAAAGTGGTCAAAATCAAGATGGATTATTTTAACAATAAAGAGAAGTGACAAAATCAAGAAGGAATTTTTAAATGATAAATTATTGGAGAACTTTCATTCATGGATAGTGGTTAACCTTAGAATAAGGAAAATAGGTTAAATAACCTAGAAATGGCTTAAGTGACCTAGAAGATGAAATTAACAAGAAGCTAGGATCTATTGTAAGTACATCCGGTGAGAATCTTTTGTGGGATCAATGGAGAGCTTCTCTTGTGAATATATTTGGGAGTATTGATGGAGACCTTCTAGAGCATTATTGGTGTGGATATATTGAGCATCACTGAAGTTCTATTCTGACCAAGAAAGGGAGAGGAGGATCTCATGGACGCATCAAGTTTCAAAGAATGTTGAGATCTTTACTTCTAAAATTCTAACTTCTAAACCCTAGTTTTGAGGTATACGTGGTTGTCCTCATGTGCTGAGGGTGTGTATGCATTAAGGTATAAATAGGTTATTTGAAGACAGGAGCACATGGTGGATAAAATGGTGAAGACTTGTGTTTGAGTTGGTGCCAAGCTCTGGATGATTAGGGTGTTCTAGATCTCATTCTATGGCCTCGTGATCTACTTTTAGACACTAGTATGATTACATTATTGTCTTTATGATTACTATTGTTTGATGTGATGGGAATCTAGGAATTCCTTTGTTATTTCCTCTATGATGTGGTTTAGTTTCATTGATTTGGCTGATGGAGTGATCAATACTCTTGTGATTCGCTGGTGACATGATTTCTATGGTAAACTAGATGCTTATACATGTTTGATATAGCAATCATATTGATCTATTGTCGAAAGCATGAACAAGCTATTAGAGAGCTTGGAGATATTTTCAGACCGGGATGTGGGCCAATTCTTTGACAAGTAAAGACAAAGAAGAGAAAGCATTGTGGTTGCGGTGATCCGGAAACATGTGAAGCAAAGAGAAACTCTAGTTTCTCACAAGCATACACATGTTGCATTATACACTGGCCACATGCACACACAGGCTGTAGTGTGACAGTCACACACACACACGGAAAGTAGCACCACCGATGTCGAGTAATTGCTTGATAGATTGATATATGTTGATGGTTTTTGCCTCATTTCAGCTTTGGTGTTGAGGGCGTAAGTTGATTCTGCATTATAGAGTTAGTGCTCTTGTAGAGTTGTACCTCTATTTCAACTCCGTTGTTGATAAACCCCAGATTGTTGTTGTCCATAAGAAAAAAAAAAAAATTAAGCATACATCTTGTGTTCTTTTGTTACTTGTGTTGATGACTTATTGATGATATGTGTTGGTGATATATGTTCACATATATGTTCATATAGTAACAGCCATGTTCTATACAAATGCAACAAAGCCAACTGCAAGAGCTCTTCAAGCAATATGTATATTCTTGGGAAAAAGATCCCCACACCCATTCACCCCCTCTAAGTGTAGGTGTGTCCAACAATTGGTATCGCACTCAAGCCTTCACTAAAAGCCTTAACAAGCTTGACATATCCATAAACACACAAATGGATGATGAAGTTCCAATCCTACGAGGAAGACTCATCTCTACTTGGATAATAGAGATGAGATTATATTTGAAGAAAATGGGAGCAACTATTTGGAAGGAAGACTTTGGTGGATCGGTCCCATTGAAGAACAAGTCGAAGTTTGAAGCTCAAAGGGATGGAAAGAAGAATGATGCATTGGCTCTCAAGACCATTCTTAGTGGACTCTCAAGACCTATCAAAGAGAGAAAGCATGGGACAATGCACTTCCTTTAAGGATATGTGGCTAAATCTAGAGGAGACATTAAAGAAAGAAGGAGAAGGAAGAAATTGAAGAACACTCCATCAAGATCATCAAAGGTAAAGAATCATCAAAAAATCTTGAATGCATTGTTTTTAAATGTGATTTTGAAAACATTTCATGAATATAAGAATCAAGTAATGGTAGAATAAAAGGAAGATCTTGAAGACATTTCAAATGAAGTCAAAAAAATCATGTGATGGTGTTGCCAAGAATGAAGATATTGAAGGTAAAGACCCCAAGACTTTGATTGCAATGATTCAAAGTGTGATTATGTTGAATTTCTCTCAAGTGAAAAGGATTATCTAGAAACAGTTTGTGTAAATTTTGATGATAGTTATCCCATGGAAAGAATAGAAGAAAATATATTAGAACTTCAAAAGGAAATTGAAGAGGGTTTATACATGTATAGGAGTGATCATTTTTATAAACACTATAACTATATTTCAGATAACACTAAGAAGTTTCTTAGGAGGAGTCAAAGGTACATCTTGAAGTTAAAGCGAATGCTCAAAAAACAAGAAGAGAGTTCTAAATTAGAAGAAAAGGAAGAATAGATCACAAGACTAAAGAATGGAAAAGAAGATATAAATGTAGATGATGAGATTAACAAAAGTTTTGAAACCATTGTCCATCTCAAGACCCAAATTGAAGAAGCCAAAATAATAGAGGAACTATTGAAGATTCAAATAAATGAAAAAGAAGAGTCATGTTGTAATATAGAAGATGAAATTGTTGACCTTAGAAAGAAAGTAGAGAAGTCAAGAAAATTCTTGAATACCTCAAGAATCTTGGATGAGATATTGGAAAGTAAAAGATCACCACGTAATAAAGCAGGTCTTGGATACAAAGGAGAAGATACAGATGTTGAAGAAAGCACCTCAAAGAAGCATGAGGTAAGTCCATCAAAGAAGGAAGACAATGTTGCAAAACAACCATCTACAAAAGACAAAGAAGATTTCAAAAGAAAAAAGTAAGGAAGACATCAAGAAGCTACTTTTGGGACATCAAAGAAAAGGTATGAAAGTATTTTTCATGGCCATTAATAGTCATGCAATTGATATGGTCACAAAGATTTTGAATGTAGATCTTATGAAAGGAGATATAATGGAAGATTCTATAACACCACAAGGTGTTGGAGATGTGATCAAATAGGAAACATTGTTGTTCACTGTACCTCCATGACATGCTACAACTGTAGTAGATTTGGCCACAAATCCCAGGAGTGTTGGAACATAAGAAGAAATTCCATAATGTTGACTTCATAGAGCATGGCTAGAAGAAGGAATGAAGTAATAAAGGGAGACATCTTTGAAAATATGGATGTTCAGAGCTCAAGTTCCGAGGAGAAGGGTCATCTACAGAAGTGGGTGAAGAAGACAGAGCAGCCAGAACATAATGAAAGACTAAATGAAAGCTTAAGTAAGACATCTACTGAGGCATACACAGGTGACGGTGGTGACAGTCACATACATACGCTAGCTGACTAACACAAACCCCCTTCCCTCGGGATGATATCCACACAGGATCTTCACTACAACCACACCAAGGGTTGATCAAACCCTTTGTTGAGCCACAAAGGAATTTGGGTTTCGGGAGTTGGAGAGTCCCGATATATCCCCATAGCTCTTGACAAATTTCAAAACGTCAATTCTCAACGAGTGTTGACTGCTCCAACACACACCACGTGTTGCCACTAAATTCAGCTTTTCGGGACTTGAGCGAATGACCCAACTATCGTTCCTCTTGCTTTATGTTTCCCCAAATTCCGAAATGTTGTAATGTCGAAATGGGATCAACATCCCATGGAATACACGATCAATGGCCTTTTGGGGATCTACATACTGGGAGTTCACGATTCTTGATCCCAACTCACTTCCCGCACAAATTCCTGAATTCTGAAATAGAGACCCTTTTTCGGGATTTCGTGTACCGGGGGTTTGAAACTATTGGTTCCAAAGATCACTTGTCTCCTCTACTTCCCAGACCCCGAAATGTCGAAATGTCGAGATTCCATTCTAAAGACACTTCACATTTCACAACTTCGAGGTTTTCAGTGCAAAGCGGCGTGGCTCCTTGTCATCAAGGTTTCCGAAATGCCCAACCCTGAAATATTGAAATGTCGATGTTTCTCACTAAAGGCACATCGCACTTTGCGACTTCAGGATTTTCAATGCTAAGAGTCTCGGTTCCTTTGTCAACAAAATTTCTGGTATGTCGAACCCCGAATTACTAAAATTAAGAAATTCCACTGTTGATAATCCCTTTCGCGAATCGGGATTTTGAGTGACCAAGGGTTTTGGCCTACACTCCGAACTTACGGGTCCCGAATTCCTGAAATGATCTAACGCTCAAACAAACCACGATCCATGGTTCACGTTGATTCGTGATGTCAGGGTGGCAGCCTCATCCAACTCCGAACCACCTTGCAACTCCTCTAGATCCTATTATCCTCGTGACTTCGCGAGTTCTCCATAAATAATTTTGACCACCATATGCACTCCTCAATGACTCCTGTCGAGACGAATCAGTGTTCTCCCTCCTAAACTTGGCTTCTATGAGACAATTTAGACCTCTATCTCCCTTTATGCACTTCAAAGGTTAAATCCCTCTTGAACTTTCACTTGCAAACTCAAACTTCCCAAAAGGATCTCTTCTCTCACTCCTTGTGGGAAACCTCCAGATAGCCTCTGGTTATTTGAGTCTCCGACCCTGTGCACTCTTGCAACAATGGTCCTTCAAATTTCGCTTTGGATTTATAAAATCCAAATCTTCAACTGGATTGCACACACCTTGCATGACTCTGTTCTTCTCCTACACTTTATTTGGTATGAGAAAAACGATATCTCTCCTGAGATTTCTAAGATAAAACTCAGACCTGCGTCAACGCACACCTTACGGACATTCACTGCACTCCTTGTAGGAATTATCAGGAAGAGAAATAATTGAAACTCATTCTTCTCCTCTCTCAGACTTCATACATTCAACATGAAATCACACATAACACAACATTGAAATAGATGCATAACAGAAAAACAGAGCAACTGTAAACATACCATTCAACAAATGTAAACAGTAAGCATCATAACACCATGAAAATCGAGTCAAAGATTCATATATTAACTTAAGTGCCTTTGTACATGGGTTCTTCTCTACAACTCTCTATTACAGTTCTTTAGATTATGAATTCTGAATGATCATCCCCAAAAGTTACAATGATACAAGGGTGAGGGTGTTGATATTCATTTTCCCTCCTATGCTTCTAAAACTGTCTAATCTAACATTCATATCTACCTACTTTACATTAACAGTCTTAAATGCCTATTACATCCGATGAAGAGAGTAATATCTTCAGATCTGTTCATATCTCCAAGACATAAATGTAAGTACGCCTTTTTCTAGATATTACATTAATGGTTCAAATTTCAAAATTTTAAAACGTTTTCATAAAAATGTGCTCCTTTTTCCCATCTCTGCGTCCAACTGTCTCCCACTTTTACGTTTCCCACTTCGCTGGCTAGGTACGATGCTCCTACATGATACTCCCTTGCTTGAAAATTTTCATGAAATCTTGTTCATGAGCTCTTGCACGGTCTGTCCATGCTTTTGAATTGCTTCTTCGTCCTCCCAACTGGCATCTTCAACCGGATGTCCCTTCCATCTGACCAAGTATTCAAAATACTCTTTTCTCCTAGTCTTTTTGCTACCCCTTTTGTCAATTATACTTTCCATCTGTGGCTCTGTAGCTATAGGAATTTGTTTTGTCCATTGAACCTCTTTCTGTTCCTCCTCTGTTTCATCTTCCTCAGCTTTGTAAGGGTACAAATCCGCAACATTGAATATCGGTGAGATTCCAACCCCATCGGGTAATTCAATCTCATATGCGTTTTCCCCAAATTTCCTTATGACCTTGCACAGTCCAATATTTTTCATCTCCATCTTATTATACGTTCCCCTTGGGAACCTTTCCTTCCTCAAATGTGTAAGAACCAGATAACCAACTTCAAATTGAAGTTCTCGCCTGTGTTGATCTACTCTCTATTTGTATTCTTGACTTGAACTCTGCAATCACTCCTTGACTCGGTTGTGAAGCTCCTTCATTCCTTCTGCAAAGTCCTCTGCACTAGCACTCCTGAATTCATTTTGTTTCAAATCATTCAATTCAGAAACTCCCCTTGGCTGCATTCCATATACAATTCTAAATGGACTCTGCCCTGTGCTTCTATTGAGTGAATCATTGCAAGAAAATTCCACCTGTGGTAGAATGTGATCCCATTGACTATGGTGTTCAATCACTAACCTTCTTAATAAATCTCCCAAGCTCTTGTTCACGAATTTTGTCTGCCCATCCATCTGAGGATGATATGTTGAGCTAAAAGAAAAACTTGTCCCCAACTTCTTCCATAAGGTCCTCTAGAAATTCCCTATGAACTTGGTATCTCGATCAGACATGATACTCTTTGGCAAGCTGTGAAGTCTAACAACTTCCTTGAAAAACAGGTTTGCAATATGAGTCGCGTTGCTGGTTTTCTGGCATGTTCTGAAATGTGCCATCTTTGAAAATATGTCAACTACCACAAAGATTGAATCATATCCTCTATGTGTTCTTGGAAGTCCCAATATGAAATCCATGCTCACTGCATCCCATAGCCTTTCAAGTATGGGTAATGGTTGGTATAACCCTGTGTTATGTCTTTTCCCTTTCGTGCGCTGACAAATTCTGCAGCTGTCCACAAATTTCTTGACATCTGTCCTCATCCCTAGACAAAAATATGAGTCGTCCAACTTTGAGAACATCTTGTCATGACCAAAGTGTCCAGCCAATCCTCCACTATGTTTTTCCTTCAGCAAATTCTCCCGCATGGAGCACTTTGGAATACATAGTTGACTTCCCCTAATCCATCCTAGATTATTTATTCAATCAATTAGCTTCTGTCCCTGAGAATTGTATTCTCAGATGCCTCATAGGCCTCTTTGAAATCTGGGTCATCCCTATACATTTCTTTGAGGTTATCAAAACCCAAAGTCTTGACTCTGAATTCTTGCATAAGCAAACATTTCCTGCTCAAAACATCAACAATTTTGTTAGCAATTCCCGAAATATGCTTAAACACAAAAGTAAAATTTTCCATGTATTCAACCTATTGAGAATGTTTTTGGTTCAACTTTTCTTGTCGAGTCACGAATTGCAAAGCGTGATTATCGTTGTACAAAACAAACTCCTTGGGAACCAAATAATGTCTCCACTTCTTCAATGCTTGTATGACTGGATAGAATTCTTTGTCATTCGTGGAGTACTTAATCTTTTATTCATTTCGTTTTTCACTGAAGCATGCGATCAGCCTATCGTCTTGGCTCAAGACTGCTCGAATTGCAAATCCACTCGTGTCACACTTTACCTAGAATGTCTTGCTAAAATCTGGCAAAACCAGAATTGGTTGCTCAATGATCTTCTTCTTCAACAGATTGAAGCTCTTCTCTGCTTCCTCCATCCAGTGAAAAGATTTATGTCTTTTCTTCACCATATCCATCATCGGTGTGCTAATTCCACTAAAGTTTCACATGAATTTTTTGTAAAAGCTAGCCAAACCATGGAAGCTTCGAACTTCAAACACGCTCTTCGGCGATGGCCAATTCTTAATCGCCTTTATCTTTTTCGGATCCATTTTCAGCTCATTTGCAGAGATAAAAAAACCCAAATAAACGAGTTATGTTCTCATGAATGACAATTTCTTCATATTGATAAACAATTTCTCCTACTGTAATCTCCTCATTACTACAACTAAATACTTTAAGTGTTCTGCTTCTGTTTTGCTGAAAATTAATATATCATCAAGATATACAATGATGAATTTCCCTATGAAATCCTTTAGGACTTTGTTCATCAACCTCATGAAAGTATTAGGCACATTCGTTAATCCAAACAACATGAAAATCCATTCACATAGCCCCTCATTCGTCTTGAATGTTGTCTTCCATTCATCACCTTCTATCATCTGAATTTGATGATACCTGCTTTTCAAATCAATCTTTGAAAAAAACTTTGTTCCACTCATGAAATCCATCAAGTCGTCCATCCTTGGTAATGGAAATATGTATCTGATGGTAATCTTATTGATCTCCCTTGAATCTGTTCACATTCTCCATCCTCCATTTTTCTTTGGGTTGAGCACTGTCGGAATAGTGCATGGACTCAAGGTTTCTTGAATCAATCCTTTGTCCATTAAGTCCTAGATCTGTCTCTTGACTTCTTCATTTTCCTCTAGCGTCAACTGATATGCTTCTTTGTTCAGCAAACTGGCTCTAGGTATAAGATCAACATGATGACTTATACTCCTTATAAGTGGCAATGAACAAGGTAGTTTGTCCACTACTATATCAACAAACTTCCCCAACAACTCCTGGATTTATTTTGGTAAATCATCTATCCTCGTACTGGTCAAAACAATTCTAGGCTTCCTGACCACAATAAACTATGTGTATTCCTTCTTCTTAACCTCATCAAGAAGTTCCTTCCAACTCATGAGAATTACAGTGCAGCTCATCTCTGTTTTCACCTCTTTATCCTTAATTGGTAGCAACATGTGAGTCCTACCATTTTTCTCCAGGGTGTACGTGTTCTTTCTCCCATCATGAACTACATTTTTTTCATATTTCCATGGTCTAGCCAGCAATAGATGACAAACATCCATGGGAATGACATCACATAATATTTCATCTTTATATCCTCCTATTTTGAATTCAAATAGACATTGTTTAGTGACATTTACCCGATGTCCTTTTTGTAGACACGAAACTCTGTATGGGCTTGGATGTACAATAGTCTCCAGCTCCAACTTTTCTACCATCTCTATAGATACAAGATTGTCTGTGCTACCACTATCCAATATGACCTTGCATACTCTATCCTTAGTTTTGCAAGCAGTCTGAAATAGACTGTTTCCTTGAGCTGGGTTCTCTGCCTCCTTCTCTGGCTTGAAGATAACTTTCCTCATCCTCAAGGATCTTCCTCCCTTAGTGTATTATGCCTCAACATTCCATCCTTGAGCTTCGGCAATGTGAGTTTTTCCATCATATTTCTTCTTATCTGGACACTCATAGGATTTATGTCCAATTTTTCCACAGAAAAAGCATTTCACTTCACCTCCTCTGCCTCTTCCTCATCCTATGGCTCAAGGAAAAGTATTTCTATCAGCATATTGCCTTCCTTGTGAGCTTCCTCCCCTCTCAGGTTGAGGTTGAGTTTTCTTCCCCTATCCTTTAGGTTTCTAAGTTCCGTCTTGGGCAATTGTTTTGCCTCTGGCTTGACTTCTACCTTGGCCTCCTTGACCTTGCTTTCAGCTCAACTTATCTTCATCTTTCAGAGCTATCTGATAAGAATCTACCACATTTCAGATGGTCATCATGCTCATGTCATCTTGAATTTCATATCGCAGACCATTCATGTACCTGGAAACTTTTTCATCATCACTTTCCCGATGACCTGCTCTGATGTTTATCTTGTAGAATTCTTTAGTGTATTCCTTCACTGACATCAACTTCCGTCTCAAATTCTGCATCCTCTGAAACAGAGTGATTTGATAATCCATGGGTATAAATTTGGATTTCATCTTTGCAACCATTCTATCCCGGCTTTTGATTTTCTGCTTTCCCTTGTAGTGTCTGTCAGCCTATAGTTCATCCCACCACAGTGTCGCATGCCCTTTAAGTCTAGTAATGACATGTTTTACTTTCTTACCTTCCTCAACATCCTCATAGTCAAAGTATTTGTCTAGAGCTCTAATCGAGTCTAGAATTTCTTCAACATATAATTTTCCCTCATACATGGGAATCTCCATTTTTTCTCTGGCACCTATCCTTGCAACAACCCTGAATAGGCATTCGTCTGCAACATCTTCGACTGCAACTTCTTCTCTTTCATTTCCAACTTCATTTTCACTTTCAGCCTTGCTGAAATCCCCAGCGTCGACTATGAGCCTCTGTGTTATCTCCATAGCATCAAGTCTGGCATGTAGCTCAAGCATTTCTCTTTTCATTGTTGGATCAGGGATTGGCCTATCTCTTCTTCTCGGTAGCATGGATGAATTTTTTTCTCTTTTCTCTACTACAGAAAGAAAAGAATTTGTTCTAGGCTCTGATACCACACTAGTGCATATCAGACTACTCCTTTTCCTCTAGATCCCTCTGCCTAAAATATATAGACACAATCAGGCTCTAATACCACACTGACACAGACCCCCTGCCCTTGGGCCGAGATCCACACCAGATCTTCACTACAACCACGCCAAGGGTTAATCAAACCCTTTGTTTGAGTCACAAAATACTTTGGGTTTCGGGAGTTGGAGAGTCCCGATATATCCCCACAGTGCTTGAAAAATGTCGAAATGAAAATTGTCAATGAGCGTTGACCGCTCCAATGCACACCACCTATTGCCACTAAATTCAGATTTTCGGGACTTGAGCGAATGACCCAATAATCATTCCTCTTGCCTTATGTTTCCTCGAATTCTGAAATTTCAGAATGCCAAAATGGGCTCAACATCCCATGGAATGTGCGATCAATGGCCTTTTGGGACTCTACATACTGGGACTTCACGATTCTCTATCCCAACTCACTTGCTGCACCAACTCTCAAATTCTGAAATAGCGACCCTTTTTCGAGATTTTGCGTACCGGGGGTTTGAAACTCTCGGTTCCAAAAATCACTTGTCTCCTCTACTTCCCAAACCCTGAAATTTAGAAATGTTGGGATTCCATTCCAAAGACACTTCACATTTTGTGTCTTCAGGGTTTTGAGTACAAAGTGCCCCGGCTCCTTGTCATCAGGGTTTTCGAAATGTTGAACCCTGAAATACCGAAATGTCGATGTTTCTTACTAAAGGCATGTCATGTTTCACGAATTTGGGATTTTCAATGCTAAGAGTCTTGGTTCCTTTTTCAACA